>JBBJLR010125092.1:0-18446 GCA_037577145.1 Brachypetersius gabonensis | reverse complement strand
ACACACACACACACACACACACACACACACACACACACACACACACACACACACACACACACACACACACTGTTAATGAACATAGTGCCAAGCCTCAACCCGCTGTAGGCTGAAGCAGATAAGAATAAAAGCAGACAGGCATGTCACAGACAGCCTATAAATTACAATCAGCTCTTCAGGATGATCATGGTCCTCCACCCACCAAACCAGCCATTATAGCATTATAGCTGGGCTAACTGTCAGCAGCTTCACACAGATGCCAAATGATTTGATCAAACAAGAGAGAAAATGTTTAACTACTCTCTCAGAGTAATCCCATACACTGATCATTCAGTTTGTTTCAAACTGTCTTTCTCTTCAAAGATGCACAACAGAGTTTTGGTACTGCAGAGGTCAGTAGCGTTGAAAATGTAGACCACTTAAAGAAAACTTTTACTTTATTGTGCGTAAATTTGTAGTCAGCGACATTCTCAAATAAGAAACTCTGGGTGTATGACATTTGCTCTGAAAATGGCTTTCTGTGGGAAACAAAAATGTTCCAAAGTTAATCCCTTTTCTCCTTCACCGTTTATTTACCTCTAAATCATGAAGCCCTTAAGCAGCCAAATGTGAATACTACAGCAAAAAGGTAACACTAAAGTTAGCGCATTGTGAAGGTAAAAACTGCACTATAACACTCTTTCTAGAGAGATATAACTCCTAGTTTATTTAGGTACTCATTATCTCACATAAAGTTAACCACAATCGGAAACCAGAACCCATTTTCTTCCTTAATGTCACATTCTAAGTGAAACAGAATCTTCAGGTGGAAAATAATTTTGGGCAGGATGTGATTTTATAGGGTTTGATTAGATAATATTCAAAATGTTTGCTTGCTGGAAAATATTTTTTGGATGTTTACATGACCACCATTCATTGTATTCACACAGCTCATCTTTATCCCATTCTCTTCCAGTCCAGATTTTTAAAAAAGTCAGAGCAGAAATTCAGCGCTTCTGGAAAACAGTCATTTGTATTACAGATAAACTTGTTATTCAGGACAAAGGAGTATAAATTATATAATTATTTTAGGGTTTCTCACATATTTTAAAACACTCTTCAATTTCAGTTACAGGACTTTCTAACAGTGATTCATGGCTGTTTTGACTACTGTATGACTATATTCATGGTTTTGGGGGCTTTTCTCAAGCACTTGTGCTGTGCAGTGAAATCTCACCTCAGTGGACAAACAACTTACACCTTCAGAAAAAACTTGAAAGCAAGACTTTCGTCATGATGACAATGCATTCAATGTGGACAAAACAAAAGCACAACTTTGCCCTCCTCTGAATATCAGTGGCTCCTCAGCAGAAACTGTCCAGAGCACAGAATTCCTTGGTGATCATATTCTGGAGAACCTCAAATGGACCCGTAACTCCATCAACAAGAAATCCCAGTAGGATTTCTACTTCCTGTGGAGACGCCCACAATCCTCACAGTGGCTTGTGTAGTTGCATGGTATGGAAATTGTTCTGTTTGAGATCACAAGACCTTACAGAGGAGAGTGAGGACATTTACATGCTGCATCTACAAAGTTACTAGCATTTTGGATGACCACACACACCCCTCACACATCCCCTTCTACCTTCTCCCATCTCGCTTCTGTATATTTGAGAGACTCATCATGGCACACATTTAGAGCAAGCTGTGACTGAAAACCTCTCTGTGCAACTGGACTCTGGAGTTTCTGTCAGAGAGGTCTCAGTCCGTTTGCATTGGCAACAACAAGAGCGATGTACCAAGTCCTTTACTGTTCACCATTTCTCCCACAAACTCAACACACTGCCTGGGTGAACTCGGATGCTATTTTTACTGTTTCATTGTCACTATATGTGTGGTAAAAAAGTGACCTATGTTTGTTTCTTTGCTTGTTTGCTTGCAGGTCGCAGCACAAATTTTCCTTATTTGTTTAAGTATTTGGACCATCTGTTTATTTATTTATTTATTTATTTTTAACAAAACCTCTTAAGAATCTGTGAATTGTGTCATTACAATCCTGTAATACTTTTTTAATGAACTCACTAATAACGAGTTTTTAATTCCAGACAGTGTTTGGCACTGTTGATTGGTTCTGAAACTTCAGGCTAATGATGCTCAGTCAGGAAAGCTAATGTGACACGGAACATCCAGTAAGAATGTAACTAAAAGGTTTGGACTGTGCACATATGTTTTGTCTCATCATCTTTAATAAGATGAATGCATTTCGAGGACACTCGCAGCGGGCACACACGCGTTAATCTACAAGATTCATTAAACTAAGAGGCCGGTCACTGCCAATCACCATGGCAACGTGGGCAATTTCAGCTCCTAATAGCACTAATTGGAATAGTGTATCAGAGGAATCAAGAGATAATTATAAAGCAAACTGCTGAAAACCCCAGAGATGTTCCAAGCTGTCCTGTTTTTTTTGTTGTTTTTTTTAATATATGTATCAGATATAGTACACAGTACCCCATTTAAAGCAATCAACTGGTAACAAAACATATGTAATGTGCAATCCAAGCATGCGCTGTATATCATGGGTATTTAAAAGTACAAGTTCACTGTTGGGATCACTTATTACTAAAGAGTGCAATCCAACTCTCCATGCAAAGTTAGCATGATTTTATACACAACAATAAACAATCTGCTAGCATAGCAAAATAAAAACAGTAAATCACAAGTGATAGTATGTGGAAGCAAAATCAGTAGGGCTCCATTTAAGGAGGAATGCAAGGGGACTTCATACCCCAGGAGAAAATGAAAAAAAAGGTCACTTCTAAGAAGGAAAAGAGGTCTGAAGTTAATGAAGTAAAATTGTTCTATTCTCTTAGAATGTATTTACTCTGTGTGTTCATTAGCAGTCTTTCTAACTCTCTAGCTAACATTTTATTTTTTTTCTTGTTTTTTAATATGTATTTCAATTATTAAAAATTATTATTAGCATTTCCAAATATGCAAATCTGAATAATGATTTATTCCTGAAGAAAACTATAGGTATCTAAAACCAGCCGTATTTTGCACTAGTCATTGTAAAGTACTAATCAGTATGTCCACCATGGGACAATGTCTGAACACAAACTGCTGAACATACATGAACTGGCAAATGTAAGAAAATGTAAGAAATTTCACTCTGCTGAGACTTTTAATCCACAATCCCCTCTAGTTCTGAGGTATTTTATGCAAACTTATTGCACTTTTTAATTATCCCTAACATGGAAAACAGCTCTAATTGACTATTCCACTAGTGTCTGCTGTTTATGCAGCTAGACCTCTTCACCTTCCATCTGCAGAAGCCACACAGTGCAAGTTCTGTGTTACCCAATAAAAATATATTAAGAACATGGCTTTTATTTCTGCACAATGTAAACAAGCCTACCATCTCACACAGTCAACAATAAGTCAAATTTGAAAATCATCATTGGCCCATCACAGTTACTGTTTAACACCCAGATATCAATAAAGGATATGGGGACATCCAGATGCACCAAGCCTGTTATATTTAATGAAGCATTTTACCTTGGCGTCATGGAAAAGATGCTAATCCCACCGAGAAAAATTCAAAATAAGATCTCTTCTTTTTCCCTATGACATATCTGCCCTCATTTTAGCATCACTGTGAGATTTAGCTCCTGAGAAAGTGCGTTCCTAATCTTTCTCTAATCCCAAATCAAAATCAGATCGTGAGAAAGCCATAACATCCAAAAGAAAACTTAGTTGGCTTATTAACAAGTTTAAACAAAAATGTCTTAGTGATCAAATTGAAGAAAATTCATGTCCTTGATACCTAAGTTAGAACGTTTTGAGATCCATATGGTTTTTAAAGAGAAGAAAATTATGAAGCATCTGAGAATAGGATTTTGGGGGTTTTTTTTTGGGAGAAACATCAAAAATCTCCAAATAAAAGACGAGATTTATTTCTGATTTCTGATGAGACAAAGAAAATACTGTTGCAAGCAGCAAATTTCTCCTCTAGGCAGATACGATCAAATGAGCTTTTATAGAGATACACATCTCTCTCACCCTCAGACAAACACTCACAGATACCAGTGTGGCAAAGGTCATCAGACTACAGCCTTTAATCTGGGTTTGAGTTATTGTTTGAGCTTTTTATTCAGCCAATCTGAAAGAACGTTTTTGACTTTGGACGACTTTGCTCTGGCCAGTTTTTCATCATGTCCATGATGCTTCCATAAATTTGTTATGAACCTCCAAAATAGGTTGCAACATAAAAGATGTCTCCTCAGCCTTCCTACTTCCAGCCTAACAGATAAATTACACAGTCACAATACACTAATCTCAAAAGGTTAATTTTGTTTAAAGAACATTTAAAGCATTTATGTATTTATGTATAAAGCTTGGTGTTGTAGCATATTATTGCCCTGAGGCAACAAACCAAAAGTGGTCTTAGTGCACAATGTTGCCCTGATGCAACAAATGAAAAACTACCATTTTAGTATATAAATAAAGAAAATAAAACAAGTCTTTACTCAATCAGATATGATTCTTCACATATTCATGTGCATTGCAGATTTTTTATGCAAAAATTCTTTCAATTTAAACCTTTGAAATGTATCTTACCTTCTGCTAGCAGTATGTCCAACCCAGCTATTGGCTGAAAAAGGATTGCTCCACCCCCAGACGAAAGGTCAAACCTCCACCCACTTCAAATTTTATTGGTCCCAGACTAATCATCAGACTTTTAATGTGATGTTGTTTGTGTTTTTTTTTAACGGGGCAGTGGGTGGGCCAAAATAATGGTTTGTTGCCTGAAGGCAACACCATGCCATAGAGCAGTGGTTCCCAACCTTTTTTCCTTGAAGCCCCCCTTTGCCAGTGTCCAAGACAAGCTAGGCCCCCCCAACCCCAACCCCTACCCGCATAAAGTGATTAATTATGAACTTTTATTTGCAAAAAATAAATAGGTTTTTGTTCTAATACTATTATACACACACACATCCTTTATGTTTCTCAGACATTGGGATTTTATGAATTTAATGTGTACAAATTTTGGTAACCATAGTACAGACAGAATTGTGTGCACCCCCTGCGATCTCTAGCGCCCCCCTAAGGGGGGCCCGGACCCCAGGTTGGGAACCACTGCCATAGAGGGTTAAAATTCTTGGAAATGTAGATGATTGGATGCATTCATAGATAAAAGCCGGTTTAAACATTCATCTCTTCTTAAGGATGGAGCAACCATACGCACACTGATGGAAGCTATAGGTTTGGGTGATCCTTAGAGATTAAGGTATCATAGTGAGAGGGATTATACTTATTTCTCCCATCGTCACTAATCATTTTCTAGAATTGCCTTTTTTCTGGTGTGACAGCATTGCTTGCCGAGCCCTGCTTTTGATGCTGGAGGGAGAGCTCCCACTTGCCGTCGGAGAGAAGATCACAGCCACTTCTGCATGACTGTTTTGAAAACACCAACAGCATGAGGCGAGGAGCAGACCCAGCCAGTAGTAATCATTCCATCTACTGTAAATGAGACAATGGTGGCACATAAAAGAAGCTCAGACAAGCGATAAAGACAGAAACACTTTCTTGATGCTACTAACATCTTCTCCTTGGGACTCCTAACCAGAGAAACACACAGATGCTGGACTCTTGAGCCTCACTATTTTCACCCATGAGCCTCACCATTTTCTTCCACATTTATTGTGAAAATAAACGGCACAATTTGAACCACCAACACCTCTTGCCCTGTGTCTTTATTTCCAACCTATAGGTGGCACTGCAGTGAACTGTAAAACAAAAATGCTGACTTTGCGACTACCATGGCTAACCACCCAGTGGCCATCTCATTAGATGCAGAAAAAGGACATGGTCCTGGTAAAATCTGGATTTGGCCCAAAGTTCAAGTCATAGATAAAGACACTTTACAATAACCCCTAAGCTGCTATTTTTACAAACTGGTATTGCCATCATTTTTAATGTATCCAGAGGAAACCATCAGGGTTGCTCCTTGTCTCCAATTTTATTTACAATAGCCTTGGATCCTCTACCAGCTACTATTAGAGCAGATCTGAAAATCCAAGGCATTTATGGAAAAAGAAAACAAACTATTATATGCTGATAATTACTGATCACTTAAACTTCCATCATTTATGGATGTTATCCAAGTATATTCCGAGTTATCATGGTTTCAGAATTAATTGGAGCAAATCAGAAGTAATGCCAATATCCAAAATGATGTAATTCAAACATAGCCAAAATACTTGATCATATATATTATGACCATATATAGTAATGTCAAATGGTGGTAGTCCCACATTTTAATTAGAGTTTAATCACAGTTTTATCTGATTGCATTTATAAACAATTAGCCTTAATGATAGGATTAAAGGATAATGTATAGGATAAGAACAAATCTAAAATGAAAATAGCAAAGATGTAAGCCCCAGTGCACAAGGGCAGCTTTGGTTTGCCCAGCATGAGATTATTTAATGCATTTGTAGGGCAAACATTTGGTATGGAGCTGAAATGGAGTTAGACTGGATTGTTATAGAGCAGAAACTATCAACATCATTTTACCATTTTATCACAGTGCCCTAAAGATAGTTAAACCCCATTATAGCTCACTCTAAGGAAGTCTAGATAAACTTGTCCTGTTAATATCAACTGTAAGCATCCCTCTGGCATAACCCAGAGCTACAAACAGGAAAAACTATGGTCTATAGAAACCATTGGCAGTCTAATGGAATAAGTACCATAAAAGATCTGTGTAAGGATTGAGCATTTAAATCATATTGTGATTTATTAGGAAAATATGCTTTGGGCAATAAAGGAAGCTTTTGGAACTATTTACAGATAAGAGTCTGCCCTAATAACAGATCCTGAGAACATAGTATTAATTACTTAGTAGAATATTTTAAACCGCCTGCTGACTGCTATAAGGCATCCGTTTTCCGATTTTATCAGCTGTTTTATGATTCTATCTGACACAGGGAATAATACCAGAGAAGTTGGGGAGAAAATTACTCAGTACAAATGAATACATAGATATTACCAGACCCCATCTAGACTTTATAAAATGGGACTAATAAATATATAGAATATATTGGAAATGATTTATGCTGCTGTGTATTTGAGCATGTGCTGTGGTGCATTCATTTTGGAATACAATTTTACAACTACAAGAATTTTTTACCTGTGCTATCAATAACATACCCTCTACTAATTTGGGATGTGCATGTTTCAAAAAACAGGTCTGCAATACATAATTATATCACATAAGTGGAAAAGCAATTGACCCCTTGACAGAAAAGAACAGATCGATTCGTTGATCTTATAAAAGAATGTTAGAATGGATAAGAGGAGTATGAAATCTACGGAAGTCTGGTATCATTTTTGGCTTTATGTGAAACATATCTAAAATATTAAAGTACCATCCAACTTTAACATGTTTATATTTTTATGTAGGTGGCTAGTGTTTTCAGTGCCAACCAGAAGAATAATGTGTAGCTGTCTTGTACCATTTTGTACCAGGTTTGCTACAAAAAACGTGTACAAATTTACATAACAAAAATTTCCAAGGCAATTTCCAAGGCTCTCGTCCAAACCAACTATGTCTGATACTAATGTTGCTTCATCTCCAAATCCAACTCAGACCACTACCTGTCGGGGCAATAGTGTTGATTTTATCTTTGGTTTTACTACTCCATGACCCGTGCAGACACACCTGTCTCCTCTCCTGAACGCCCAACACCAGCTCTTTCTCAGACAACAGCTTTAAGGCAATCAACTCTACTCTACAAGTACAGCAGACTTAATCTCTACTCTTTATGTTTTACTTTTGAATAGCTCCTAATAAGAAAAAAACCCAACAGGCCAAAGTAAGGGCAACACAATATACACAAGGCTGAAAATGATGAGAACAAAGTACAAGGAGCACAAGGAGGAAAAGGCACAAGCAAGCAAATTTATGTTGTGGGACTGCCTGGGTAGGCCACAACATAATAGCTGTCTCCCTAGCCTTGCCATTCCCAACCTCCCAGACAAGTTGGTAGGTGTGCTACCATGGATGGTTAAAGGGGTGCATTGGGTAGGAGCAGTGGTGACAGGATATTTAGCACAGCGAGGGAAACAGTTCATCAGAGAAGGGTGGACACTGTTCTCTTTCAGAAATAATTGACAAATCCACATAAATCCATTGATATTAAACACTATAAGTGTACCATAGATACATTGAGCGCATGAGTAACAAAGCAAAGGTCTAGAAACATCTCCGTTAGTGTGTGTGAAGGAATTTGTGCCTCAGGTTTCAGTTTCCCACACAGACCTCTAACTTTCCCATGCAAAATTTTCCAAACAACACTTGAGTCAGCTTGTATAACATCTATAGAAGAGCGTTCTCAGTAGAATAGGATGATCAGTTACACCAACAGGACTTATGCCTATTTGGAATTTACCATCATTTTCTTGGCATACCTCAGCACTAACTAGTTGCAAGTTGAATATGCAGTAAAACATACGTAGTACACCCAGCTGGGAGCCAATTCTAGACCGTCATTGGAACACATGTGAACGTGCAATGCTCAGATCAGTCTAACATACACCTAGGTGTAATTCCTGTTAGTGCAGTTATCTCTGAAAACTGTTTTACTTCTCTTCCTTATTTAGACCCTGGAATAGCCACACAAGGCTGAGATTAACATGCTTAATGGCAAAAGCATAAACCATCCCCAGAACTATGAAGCAGTGGAACTATGTTATATGGAGTCTAGAACAAATCAGTATCAGTACCTGACCTCAGGGTCTCTTCCGTGAGGTCATCAAAATACATTATATAACTATTGCCAAAAGTAATGAAACTTATTTAAGATATTTTATTAATGTAAAAATATATTTCTGTTGAAATGGATTACTTTTTTTACTTCTTTGCCCAAAAGGGACCCTCACCAAACAACAACAGACCTAGATGATGCTACTGTATTTTTAGAGTTGTTTTCACACTCACCCTCTGAGTGATGTTTGGAGATGCAAACGGTGTAAACTTTGTTTAGCTGTGATCCTCCTTTCGCTGGTGGATTTGAATGATTAGTTCTGTCCTCCTTCTCCTTCCCTCACTATCTCAATAATTCTCCAAGGTGATATTAATCTGGCTAACTATGGAAGGATAAGCAGATGAAGTATGAAGCACATGCTGATCCACTCCTCGGATTAAGTCATGTGACTGTTCTTCTTAATCTGACTCTTTGGAGGTGTGTGCGTGTGTGTTTCATATCACTCACGTTTACAGAAGAGGGGAGAACACTCAAGCAGTACATTACATGTTTGTAAGATATGCACAATAAAATACTTTTTATATTTTGTAGTGATTTAACACTAACCATGAGCAGATTGAGGGAAGAGCAGGAGAGAGAAGATACATCAAAATGGGAGGCAGCGAAAGCAGAACATGGAGGTGAAGTCCTTAGGGCAAGAATATCATGCTGCCCAGGGTGCACTGCGTTTGTTTCGCAGCACGCCGGGGATGAAGGGTGGTTTGTTTCAAAATACTGACCAGGAGCCGTCCCTGAAATATAGATATATGTAAATCTATGCTATTTATATGTACACATTGAGTATATGTATATATGTGTACAGAGTGGATGTATAAATATTTGATTGCTGGCTAGGGGTCTAAGGGTCCTTTCTATGAAGAGTTTGCATGTTCAGTTGTGTCTGTGTGGGTTTCAGCTAGATACTCTGCATGTAAGGCATGGAGATCTCCAGACTGATGACCTGTCCAGCATGTTTCTCTGCCTTTCACCCTATGATCTCTGGGATAGGCTCCAGCACCTCCTGTGACCCTAGTAAGGATCAGCGATTGAGATAATGGATGGATGGACATAACCTCACTTCGTCAATATAATGGCAGTGAGTCTTCTCCTATAACGCTCAGCAAGAGAATACTTGGGAGAATACAGAGCAGGCAATCTGATTCCACAGTTTTGATAAGCTCAGGAATATTATATTATGTTATATTTACTAACATTAACATTTACATAACATTACTTTGCAACCGGTCCTATTGGAATTTGGCCCCTGTGTCAACTTATATTTATGCTCCAGTGACTCAGAAGGTCATAGATGATTTCTCACAGCTCCTCATCACTCGGATTGAATTAAAATGTGAACTGTAGGATGCTTTAGTTACATTTTGTTTACAAAATGTCTAAGAGTCTCCATAATTGTGGCCTACATTGTTTTTCTCATCACAGAATAATTGTATCATTTTCTAATGTTTTTAAAACAGTGTGAGATTCAGTTATTAACTACAATTATTATGGAACTAACTGTAAACGGAAGAGGCTTGTTTCCCCATTAACAGAACTGGGTTGGCATCATAATACCAAACGCAACATAATCAAGACAAACATAAGCATTATACTAATTACTGTCATTGGCCTATATGTTAACTGAAATAGGGTTTACTGGTAATAATAACACATGCTGAGGCTCTGACAGACCTCATTCTAACAGTTAACCTAAAAAGAAACAGCACTAATAGTATTCAATCTTAGCAAGTTAAGTGTTACTGATGGATACATTCCTATATTTTTAATTAGAGGCCTGAACTCACAAGAAAATGAGCTCTCAGTGGTGGGATCATGTGGATTTAATGGAAGCTTGTCACAAAGACAACCGAATATTAAAATGAACATTCATGCCTCAGCGCTGTGTGGGCTTTGAACTCAACCACATTACTCAGCCAGACTTCTACATTAAAATGAAGCGTCTTCCAGATAACTTCCTTTTATTTTTACCATTAAAAAGAAATGTGCGTGGAGGATAGAAGTCGTCACACACAGCTCCAGCTGCTAGAAAAAAATAATAATGGAGCTTTCAATTTCTGTGAAAAAACGAGTCAGCATCTTGAACATTTTAAATGGGATTGTAGAAAGCTGCCTTAGCTTCCAAATATTAAACATGCACAAATATAAAGAGTAAGATTGCTCTTTTTCTTTCCTGTCTCATCCTTTTATTTTGTGCAACACACAGAAGAGCTGTTGTCAATCAGGACTTAATGGATAATCAATGATTCCTCTATCTCAGAAATGTAAACATGAAAATCTTACAGTGTACATTCAAAAGACCCCTATTGCGTATTTTAAATGTTATTTCTTCCTTTAAAATCCACTTTTTTTGTACCAAAAAGGCCCCGACCATCATAATTAGTCTTTACAAGACCATTTCCAACCACTCTTTACCCTTGAAGTGAATAAGTGTAATTAGGTTTATGTAAGTGACATCTGTTTTGACTGGCCTGATATTGTGCCTTGTTTAAAAACCAGTAACATTCCTTATAACTTCAGAATGAATCGGTAGGGCTTAACTGCTAAACCCTGAATATGTCAATATCTGTAAATGTATTTGTTTTTGTAACAGTATTACACTTATTTTGAGTATCCTTGTCTATTTTATCCGCTCTGCTTACTAAACAAGTGCAGTTTGTAGACTTTCTGGAAAATTAGTGCGCTCCCTTCACCCCTTCAGAGACTATATCAAGCACAGCAGGACTGCTGAAGTTTTTGAAAAGGTTGAGAATTTTCTACAAACAAAAATGTCCAGCCAAGAGTGTCCTGTGGCCCATAGAGATTGTGTAGTAAACCTGGCAGCAATTCAGATTTGGCAGGTAATGAATAGCATGTATTTAGTTCAGCTGCAACCTCATTATTCTCCTTCTTGACTACAAAGCAGATTTTTAAGCCTTCGAAAGCATAGGGCACAGTTTCAGTGACCAGGAAAAAGGGTGTTTTTTTTTATGGCAGTGGGAATTGAAGATCCAACAAGCAAGTTAATGGAAATGCCAATCAACTTTGATTTTTGGGGTAATTTACAGATGAAGGACTAATAAACTACTAAACTAAGATCATTTGTATTAATACAGCAGCAAACAAGATATAATTAAAGATTATTGTTCAAACATAGTTATTTTCTTTTTAGTGCAAACACAGTTTAAGGCTGAATTGACAAAAGATTGAATCTGTAGACTGAATGGACATTAAACTTACATTAGACGAGACTCATCTCATGTTGTGGTCTATTAGGCAGCATTTTGAACACTTTAAATGAGAGTGTAGAAAAATGTCCAATATGTCAGTTGGATAACTTTTTGTAGCTGCTTATATTATAGCAACATTAAATAATTTATTAACTATTATAGTCAGCACACAGTGTGAACAATGAAAAATTCTTTCTCTGCATTTAACGCATTCACCAAGTGAAGCAGGGGGCTGCACCAATGAGGGGGGCACGGGGAGCAGTGAGTGAGGACAGTACCTTGCACAAGGTGAGGACACTAGCAGTTGGGATTTAAACCAACAACCTTCTGATGGTTGATCCTGAACACCGTAACCACTAGGCCATCCAGCTGCTCTACGCAGAAATATAAAGTGCAAGATTGCTCTTTTTCTTTCCGGTTTCATCAAAGTATTTTAAAAATAAACTATTGGAAAAGCAAATCATTAACAATTTCAATGTCTGAGCATAAAGTGTAGCAGAAATGCAGCAGTATTCAGCTACACGAGCAGCAGCCTGTTAACAGCCTTTTGCAGCCTTAGATCTCAAAATGTATGCACAAGGTGTACAACTCCAGTCCATACACACCACTCAGTCCAGAGTGATATGAAACAATGTTCTTCCAGCACCACTGTGCAAAAAAAAAAAATCAAAAATCAAAGAAAGAAAATGTATAAAGAGATACACATATTGTGATCTGAGGTCTGGGGAACGGCCGCTAGAAGGCCTAAACACCCAGAAACACACCAAGACTCTGGAGCTCGAGCACAGCAGAGCATTTATTTAAAGAACAGACATACAAGTAAAAAAAAACAAACCACAAAACAGAATCACCACCGACTCTCCATAGGGGTAACATCTGTATTTTTTTAAAAATGAAATTAAAGTGTTTAGGGAACATATATGTGGGAGCATATTGGGGGGCATATGTATGGTTTAGACTATAAAAATAGACACTTGTAGGCATTTTACCAGATCACAAATTTGTAGTTGCTCACTATTTGCTGGTGACAAAAATGACACCCAGCTTTATATTTCACTTCATTTAAAAAATAATGAACAATAATTACTAATATTTCATTATTAGATAAGACTGAAAAATGACTCATAATTTTAGTCTGTAGAATTGAAAACAGCATGCCTAGACATTTTAACTGCGAAAAGAAAACCAAAATTTCAATTTCTGCTGTAAGAATGGAGTATAAGTTTTTTTTTTTCACTTCAGGACTGTTAATTTGAGATGAACTGTGGTTAGTGTAAGCACAGCGTTCTCTCATTACACATGAGCTACAATCTTTTCTTCGGATACTTAAACTTGTTATTCTATTTCAATAGTTATAGTAAATCTGTTATCTGTAGTTATATAGCTTATTGCTATATCAACTTTATTTATCTTTATAGTTCTGTTTACACAGTGATATTTATATATTGGCCCCATCTCATTTTGAGTTAATGACTTTTTAAAAAAATGTATTTAACAGAAAGACATTTCAGTTTTTATCACATAACCTCACATTTCCAATAAAAACCGAGAACCCAGCATAGAGGGGCTGAGTGAAGGTGGTGTGGACTGTGTGGAGGAGGGCCATCTTTTTAGAGACGCTGTAGAAGGACAGAGATCCTGCATTGTAATCCACATACACTCCTATTCTGGAGGATGGTGGTCCTGAGATCCTACTTTTAATGTTGTTGTGATCGAAAGAGAGCAAAGGAAAACACCTCAGACTCCAGGACTGATTGTTGTGTCCAAATTCACACTCACCACCTGATCCTTTCCGGCTGATCCCTTTATATGAGACTGTTACATACACTAACGGAAACCCCAATTGGCCATCCTCATCGTCACTAATCGTCACCTCCCAGTAACAGCGTCCACGCAAACTCTCCTTACACAACACCTGATAGCCGCAGTCAAATCTCTCTGGATGATCAGAGTAACTCTGGTCTGTCTTACTCGACATCACCACTCTGTTGTTCTCAGACAGAACGAGGCGACGACTTGCTGTGTTGGGATCCAGAGTCAGTGGACACAAATCTAAAAAAAAAAAAAAAAAAAGGATTTAACTCATGCAATATTTACACAGAACACACTATTTCCAGGTTTATGAGCTAAATATCGCAAACCATTATGCCAAATACCAAAAGTCACACGCATTTCCCTAATCTAGAAACACTAAACAATGATTTTTGACAGATGCATCAGATTTGGTTAACTCTTTGAGCAAAACGCAACACTTAAATCCTCTTAGTTTTCAATGCCTGCACCATGTGCTCAGTTAGAAAGCACTTGCAGACAATATGGTTCCCTAAAGTCAGCACAGCTTGAAACCAATTAGCACACAATTCTCCAAAAGGAAACACAGTCAGTCAGAATTGTCCACACACCAGTCAGAATCTTTACTTTTTAGATAAAAGAGCCATGTGTCCGTTCACTTGTATTGGAAAAATGGATCTACAAAGGCCTAGAGGAAGAGGAAAAGGAAGGGCAAGGGCCCGAGTGGTTTCTGATCAGATTTGTGCAACTCTAGCTGACCATGTTCTTTTCTATGGGTTGTCCATAAGGGATGCTGGGCAAAGAGTACAGCTGAATTGGAACCGCTTCACTGTACCCTCTATAAGCTGGACCTTCAGAGAGGAAAATAGGTGGGTCATTTACATACTGCTCACTAGTAAAACACTGGAGCGCAGTATTCTGCATGTACTGTAGCAGTTTGCTCTATTGTATGCTCTCTGAAATGCATTGTATTATTGAACCATATCATATACAGGACATACAGTGTGCTCTGTGTTTACTGTAATCCCATCAATAATTCTATTACTGTCCTGCAGAACTGAAAGGCGACCACCTAACAGAGGCAGAAGATGGCTATTCTCACAAAAACAAGAGATCGCCATTGGCAATATGGTCATGGGCAACAATCTGATTCGCTTGCGCAGGGTACAAAGGAGAGTTGCTGAGAAATAAGAAATATTCCAAGGTACTGATTCAGTCTGCATCTCAACGACTGCCGGCATTCTTCATAGAAACAGGTAGAGGATGAAACAGACCTATCGTGTTCCTTTCAAAAAGAACTCTGATAGTCAAAGACCAATGCATGGAATATATGCAAGTATGGTTTATCGTATCATATATGAGTATATTTATGTATTACAGCAGCATATATATACTGTAGTACAGACCATATTGTGCACTACAGAGTAGTCATTTACTGAACCATTTCATTTTTTTTGTAGAGAATATTTGATATAGATGCCAGAGAGACCACTCATAAACTGCCTTTGTTGGCGAAGTGGGATTTAATCTTACCAAAAGGAGGAGAAGGGGAGGAACATAAATGGCCACCAGGCCATGGTGAATGTCCCTGGCCAATTAGGAGGATATGTAACCATGTGTTACGTATCAGCCATAGAGGGGTCCTCCACCCCTGGTCCATACAACACATGCATCTTCTGGCTTTCCTCAATGACCTGAGATAGAGGGAGGGAGCCAGCACAGCCACAGCAGCAATGCTTCGTTGTCATTTGGGACAACGTCAGTTTTAACAGGACTGATGTAGTTCGTGACTGGTTCACGAACAACCCAAGATTCAACATATTGCCAGCAGATTGTCCGGCTGTGGAAGGTCTACGACTGGGGCCCCTACATCTGTATTCACCTCCTCCAGGCTATGGAGGAGGCCTGTTCAGACATTACAGTTGTGAATTAGACATACAAGGGGTTTCTCTTCCCCTGCTGCCTGGCTAGGGCTCATATAGCCTGTGATGTTGAGGAGATCTTATGGCATGACCTAGACCAAAGAAGGGATGCTTATACAGGATGAATGTTTTTGTTTTTGTTACAGTTATGTTTTTAATGCCATACAGTAACCCCCACCCCACCCCATTTATACAACAGTCACGATTTCAGCAGTCCACCCACTTATATCAGCAGTCACATTTACGGCATTTATCAGACGCTTTTATCCAAAGTGACTTCCATTCTCTAACTACAGGGGGACAGTCTCCCTGGAGCAACTTGGGGTTAAGGGTCTTGCTCAGGGACCCAGTGGTGGTGTGCTAGAGGTTGGATTCGAACCTGTGACCTTTTGGTCCGGAGGCAAGTATCCTACCACTAGGCCACCACCATCCCCCACATTTTCAGCCAAATGAAGATTTTTTCTAGGTACCAAAGTAATAATTTTTCACGTGACGTCCGGGCCTCCTCCACCATGCACCCTCGTCCTCATCCTGGGTTGCTAACCACCGCGGCCTAACATGAACCCTGCATGAGGACGTCACAGCTTTTTTCGTGGCAATATATAAATGGGGGTATAATTGTGCTAAATTAGACAAAAACATAACTTTTGTAACATAAATATTAACGTAAATTCAGCTACATTTCCATGTAGAAATAACAATAAAAGTTTTGGTAGAAAGTGCATCTTGGAACGATGAAACAACACTGTACTCAGAGGCGGGAGGTTTGAAAATACAGCGTTTTTCACTACACTCGGGTGCTCTTGGAACGTAACCCTCGTGAAAACTGTACTGGTTACTGTATTGGTAATTTTAGGTACTGCATTTTATGTTCTTTATCTGTTGCACATTTTATGGTTACTTTTTCACTCCGTTTCAGTTTATGACGACAGTATATCAAGGAATTCAATGAAGAAAATGTGTCTTTATATTGTGTGTGTCATGGAAAGAGTTTGTTCTGGGCAAAACCATAGGTGTCATTATTCATTGCAGTAACAGGTCTGTGAGGTATTTGTTTTGAACCGATCTCGCTAGTGTGTAATGCCTATTTGTAGTGTCTATGTATTTGATGCCTTGTGTGTGATTACTGGAGGAAGAGTTTGGTTCAGATTTTGACCTGAACAGTGGAAGTTTCAGAAGTTAAGGATTTGTGTTTAGTTTGTGTTTAGAATTTTGTGAAATTGAGGTGTAATTTAAAGAAATGTGTTTTAGCATTCATGAAAAATTGTAAACCCAGCAGTTAGTGTTGAGGGGGACTGTTTGAATGATGAGCTGCAATCTTAAATTTAGATTTTAGCAAATTAAACTTTAAATTCAGACACATTCGTACATCTGGCACTTAATATATGTCACAATTATATTAAAGACAGTAACACAAGTTGTGTGTGGGAGAGTGTGTGTGTGTTATGCTTACAGTGCAGGAAGTCCTCTCTTGTCTTTGGCTCTGAGAATAAAATTTGAGCAGTTGCAGCTGTGGAGACATAAACACAACAACTCAAAAGAATCTACAGAATAGAAAAGATTAGAATAGAACAGGACCAGTTCAATGAACATCACAAAAGGGGGCTTATAACTGTGTGCTAAAGTATTTTCACATTAGCAGTCTGAGGAGTTTTAGTTATTGCTGGTCTATATACATAATTGATATTTTGTGAGACTGCCATGTTTTTCTTAATGAAACTATAATTTTTGTGATGCATCTACTATACACAAGTTATGATTTTCAAATTAAAATATTCATTAAATTACAATAAATAATTTTTGCCTTGATTTAAGCAGTCACTGAGACCTAAATTTCAGAAGCACCAAACAGCAGTTAGCTAACTGTATATAACTGATAATGCTGAAACACACAAAAGAGTAACAGTGATGCACATTTTCTGCCTCTAATTTTGACTGCTGGCAGACATTCACATGAAGAGGCTGCCCTCAGTTATTTAGCTCCAAACAGGTGAGAGGTGGAGAAAAACAGAGACACCAGTTTAGCTGGCTCCTATATGATATGAATGACTGTAAATCTTTGCAAATTCCTTATGAAACAGTGAAAAACTGAAAAAAATAACACCTGAGACAAAAACTATGAGCTTATCAAAGTTCTCACTCATGATGACACTGAACTCAGATCACTAAGTTAGCGATAGGATATGAACTTGGCTCTCCATTCTGTAAACCAGCTAGACTGACCCTGAACACATGTTGACGAACAAAGACTTTAAAATCTGTATCATCTTCTGTTTAAGTAAACAGAAACCAACTCAGACTCCTCTGTCTTCTTACCTACAACAATCTGAGTGTACAAGATCCAGAATAACTTAAGACGTTACCAGAAGAGAATGTGTTTACAGTAATTAGGGTTATGAAACAGAGAACATTAATTTCCTCAGAGAGGTTGTGGCTGACCACATTAAAAAGAAGCAGGAGTGCTATGGAAGAATGATACTCATCATCAGTGACACTGTGTGAAAGAGAAAGACTGCAGAGTTTATTAGGAGACCAGGCCACAGTGGTACTACTATGTACAAACACAAAATGATCATTAAAAATGTGTTAATGTTTACAAATATAAATATTTAAAGTAACTACTAAACCCTCTCTGCCTGCCTTTGTGTGTGTGTGTAAAAGAGAGAGAGAGAGAGAGAGAGAGAGAGAGAGAGAGAGAGAGAGAGAGAGAGAGAGAGAGA
>JBBJLR010125015.1:0-18459 GCA_037577145.1 Brachypetersius gabonensis | reverse complement strand
TAAGGGATTACTTTTAAATGACAGTAATAAGTAATCTGTAATGCATTACAGTTTGGAAGTAACTTGCACAACACTGCCCATAAGGCAGCGGGAGAGGCGGCGTCATATTCGAAAAATTGTGGAAAACAGAGACGCGGCTTTTTTCAAGTGTAAGTAACTTAAGGAAAACTTTAAATTACACGTTCATTGTGGTTAAATTACACTTGTGAGAAAATGCCCTCTGTAAAGGTAAAAAATAACCCGCTGTTGTGACGACACACGACACGTGACAACATCAACACAGCGGATGCAGTGCGTCCGAATTCCTTTCATACTACCCTCATTCATACTGTATAGAACGTACTGTTTTAACGACAGAGCAGTACATTCTAATTCAAATGTAGTACCTACTCGAGTAGTATTCGATTTCGGATGCAGCACAGGTCTTTTCTGACAGGCAGCAGCTGGAACTCTCCCACATAGAGCGGAGATTTTTCAGAGAGTTTTATCTCCTGGTCCAGCGACGTGTTTGCTAAAGCTGGCTTTCTCTCAGCCTGCCTAACATTTCTCTTTCATTCAGCAAACCATCACTCCTGTGAGGCTGTATTAGTATTAGTAAAAAACAAATTTACACAATTTTCCACCTATATACTTGATGGTCTTGTGGTTTTCTTATCTATATTGAGTACTTGAAAGTTTGTAAGCCAGTAGAATATCTTCTATATTTCTCCATAAATACATGATCAGGTTTTTAAGTCCTAAATGCAGACAAAAAGAACCCAATTACACAAATGAGGCACAAATATTGTACTTGATCATTTATCTATTAGTAAGAGTGGTCCAACATTACAATTCTGTTTGTAGCAAACGTATGTGAGCCTTGAGGATTATCAGGCAATTAGCATCTGTAAGGAGTTTAGAGCCCACCAATCTACAGTCAGACAGACTGCGAAGAAGTGGAGGAAATCCAAAATTGTTGTTACCCTCCCCAGGAGTGGCAGACCTACAGAGATTTTTTTTTTTTCTCAAGAGCATGGCGTGTAATTGTCTGTGACCACAAAGGAACACTTGGTAACTTCTGAGAAATGCTTCTCTCATATCCACCATCAGGAGGATACTGTAGAATAATGGTGGGAATGTTACCACGGCTTGTTACAGTTTGAATTATAGTATGTGTTAAACAGTGAAGCATGATACGTTTGTGATGATTGAGCATTTTGCATGATATGAATTAGTGGGATATCAGTTTAAGTTACTTGTTATCTCATGAATGCACTTCACAGCTAACAAAAGTGAATTTCAGACACCAGACAGGTCATAGCTAATCAATTGCTTTCAGAACAAAGGAATTGTGCAGATCAGAGAGTTTTGCTCTACTCTTCCTTTTACACCACTGCTTTATGAAGCCTAAAGGTCCACCAACTGGCCCGACTGATGGGTTTTGGGCAGAAGCTGACAGAACTTGCAGCATCATTTAAAACTGCTCTAGCCCAAGGGACTTGACTTTGCTTCTCATGCTTCGTCTTCCAGGAAGGAGCTGTTCAGTTTTTTCCATCCAGCACAACTTAAAAAGGTTGTGAAGTTGAAGTATGGAGATAGTTGGTTTTTTTGACACTTCAGCTTTTTAAAGTGCCATTTTTGCCCTTCTAATACATAATGCAAGAGGCTTTTCTCTGAGTGAAGCCTAGGCACAAGTTCTGCAGTTTCCACATGAGTATGATCTGTATGGACAAGCACTACATCCCAGATATAAAACATGTTCCTAGAGTGGATGTCCTGTTGAAAAGTAATCTTGCAGTTAACCCCATAAAGTCTTGGTTATTGCTTATTATTAGGACTGTCAGATGATTCAAACAATGTTCTTGTGCAGTTAAATGTGACAAATCATGTTCCTCTTATTGTTTAAAGTTGAGCAATGCATTTTGTTACAGTTGTATGAGTGGAGTATGTATGTATTTGTAAAAATTCATAAACATTTTAATTGTGTGACCACACACACGCACACACACTCACACATACATATACATCTAAACTTTTCTGTTGTTTTATTCGTTTCCTGCTTGTTGATTTACTAATAGTTAGTCCCATTAATACCGTCCAGCACAATCTAGTAAAGAGACAGTGAATATTACTTTAAAAGTCATATTTCAATGAAGGGGCTAAAATGTGAGGATTCTATTAAATTAATATGCAAGTGTGGGTCCCTTGGTGTTGGTTTCCAGATAGGGAGTACGCCTAATCTAGGAAACTGGCCCATAGAGTTTAAGGAGTGGCTTTGGTGCTTTCGATTCAGTTAGCAACTAATGCCATTGTATCCAATGTACGCAGTGAAGAGGTACGACGAGGGAACGAGGCAGAAAAGAAACAGAACACTTATGAGGAGGATGCTGAGATCACTGCCCAAATCCACCTAACTTTGGCTGATCTGGATGCAGACCTAGCAGGTGATACAAATGAACTACTTTCTTATTTCTTATTTTCTTATTTCTTTGCTGCTGGACCAATCAATCATTCTTTCATTTTCAGTCCTAATAAAAATGTGTAGATATTTTGCTCATGTTTTGATATAACAGAAACTGTTCATCAACTTATTCATAAAATGTTTGCACAGATGTTTGCACTTATTCATAAAAATATATTTTTGATCTCCAGATAGCCCCTTTGGGATTTATGTGGAAGCAAAAACAAATAGGATACTAACTCTGGTGGAATTCATAATGAACTCTCCTGTAAACTCTCTTTTTCTGTGCATTAGAAATTAATCGCTCAGATGAGGCATCTGTGTGCATGGATGATGAAATCCCTGTGTCTGTAGTTGATATGGACGTTCCAGTAACAACCATTGACGAAGTCCCAGATGATGATCATTTCAGTCTGAATGTCCATGAAGCTATTTGCCATACTCAAAGCATGAAAAAAACGCACGTCACTGATAGCTTGAACAAGCTGAGCGTGGATGTCTGTAACAAAAACAACAACGCTCATGTGTCAGACAAAGCAAGCATTAGTCAAACCCAAGCAGATCAGAGTCAGTACACCAAGAAGGTCATTATAAGCCAAGGTATTAAAACTGAAGCCGAACAAGAGAAATTAAGCGTTCCGAATGGCTATGTGCTGCAGAGGTCTCAAAGTCCTGTGGTATGTGCAGTTGCCCAGAACGCTCAAAAGGTTCCAGAGAGCCGACTTAAGCCTCCACCTTTCGTCCGCAGCCACAGCATGGAAAACCCTGAACTGGATAGGGCCTTGTCTCCTAAAGCACCCACAGGAGCTCAAATCAAGATCACTCAGAGCCCAGTGTCTAGGTTTGGCTTGAAAACGTTCACTGTCATCCCTCCCAAGCCGGTTGTTGTCCAGACTCACAAACCTGCTGGTTCTCTAGGCACAGGCGCCATTAAGATTGACGAGTTGGGTAACATGGTCAAACAGAGGAAGGCTAAGCCAGCCTCAGCCCAAGACAAACACGGCCATCCTGCTGAGACGACCAGTGACCCAGATTCTCCACTCCTGGGCAAAGCCAAAGCCTTCTGGTGTTCAAACGAAAAGCAGGATCCAGACCCTGCCGCAAACAAAGACGCTTCTGTGAAGACTAGAGAAGCTGAGGTGCCCAAACCTGTCCCTGTAACACTAATATCTCACCCTCTAGAGAAACCAAGTGTTATGGAACCTCTGAAAGAGGCCAGTGGGTCAACAAACCTCTTCGCATCCGCAGTGATGAACAAGCTTCCTGTCTTGAATCCTGCTGAAAACACCTCTTTCTCTGAGAACAGGAAAAACCTTACTTTTCTCAAGCCTTCCAGAAGAACGTCCAGTCAATATGTTGCTTCTGCGATTGCTAAATATACAGGGAATCCCTCAGCCAAGGTGAACGGTTTTCAAGAGATGCCAGATTCAGCATCCTGTGGGCAAAGGCCGCTTGCAAGTAGTAGCTTCAAACATGAGATTAGATCGTACCAGAAGGATTCACAGGCATCCACAAATGCATCTACAAACCCAGTGCCTTATTTTGCTGCTCCCAAGCATTCACAAAGCAACGTTAGCCATTTTGAAGAGAAGCAAGTAAGCTCTGAGGAACCACAGTTCAGTGGTACAAGCAGAGGTTCCCAGCCTTTTGGCACAACGAAGAGTAAATCTTTGGATTCCAGCCCAGTAAACAGCAAACAGCAAACGCAAGCGTCTACATACTCCACACAATCCTCTTTTAAAGAGCATACACCCATGAAGAATACACCAGAAAACACACCTGTAAAATGTCAGTCAAACACTAATCGTCCACCAGTTCCAAAGAAACCAGACATACACGGACCAGGTGTTCTGCCTGAACCAAACCAGGTTACCTTGTTCGGGCCAGTAAAGAAGTTTAAGCCTGTGATGCTGAAGACAGTCGAGAAGGAGACTTCTCTTCACAGCTCACTCATGGAGGCCATTCAGTCTGGAGAGGGAATTGAACGTCTCAAAAAGGTATTTAAAGCATGAGACATTTGTGGTTTAGTAGTCAGAAGCACGAGATATTCATCCGATATTCAACTCTCTCACCCACAAAATGAAGAAGTGATCTGGTTTCAGTGTTTAATTGCTTTAAAACACACATCCACTTAGTGTAGTTAGTAAGTGGTTTAAGTGTAATAAGGTAGCTAAAAACAAAAGGAAGTCTAGACGTTTATTAAATCGGCCTTATAGCTCTGCTGCAAAGCTAAAGATCTTGGCCAGTTGTCTAAAAATAGACTAAAAGTTCTTGAAAAAAGGCTGTTTTTAAATCACAATATTTTTGTTAGCCTACATGAAGAATGTTTTTTGTTTTAAGTGGGATCAGTGAACTTGTCAGCTGCTTATACACGAATCAGAAACAACCAAACACCAAAACGTGTATATGACAACACGACCACATCTAATTTACAATCTGGCAAACTATGCTCAGCAATTAAAATCACAGTCACAATATTGTTCAGAAAAAAATTGCAATTAGATCAAACAGTTTACCTGAATTCCTTCCTATGGCTAGGTTTTGGGTAAGGGGAAAATTATATAAATTTGAATGTTCAGCTAACCAAACCTTTAATTCACTTTTTAACTCCTTTAAACACATTGTTATGAAACTTTCAATGCACATTTTATGTATCAGTGTTAACTCAGTCAAACATTTGAACATAGATCAATATACAAGACATTTTTTAATGTTCCAAATACTAATCACTTTTCTAGCCACCTGTTAATCCATGTGTTTTACTTGTTTGTCTTATGATGTCATTCTGTGCAAAAGTTTGGAATTGTTTGCATGTATGTAGAAAAGCTCATAGAAATAGTGAAATTGATGCCAAAGTATTAATTTATTGCGAAAAGCAACTGTGAACGTTTAACTCTTCAGCAAGTCATTTTTAGACACCAAGGTCTCAGCCTATCAAAACAAAGGGCGGGATCTTTAAATAAATCTAATCCATATGTTAGCTCCATGCGCTCAAACATTTGACAAATATTATAGTTGGTGATAACATAAAATCGTGTAAATGTCTGCTATTTTGTGTTTCCAGGTATCGGGCTCTTCCTTGACAAACACCACGAAGAACCTATCCTATGTGGAGACTGAGAATGAGCGTTCAGCACTCCTGTCAGCCATCAGAGCTCAAAGTAACTCTGTGAGACTGAAGAAGGTGCGTTATATGAGGTGGTGATGAATGAGTGCCGAGTCTATGCACTCCCACAGTACTGCACAATTTCAGCTATTCCCTTAATCAACACACTTCAATCGCTCTAGCTGTGCAGTGCTGTGGGTTCAAGAATTAAGAAAGACTGGGTTATACTGTTCAGCCTCAGAGATTAAAAGTCCACTTTGCTTTTTGATTTCAAGACCCGATTTTGCCTCATTGCCCATGATTGTGCGGTTCCCGGTTCTAACAGTTATTTTACCACTGCCCTCAGACTGGATCGGAGGCAGCTGCGGAGCTTGAGCAGTTCAAGAAGGCAGAGGAGGAGAAGGCCGCCCAGCGAGAGGCCCCCTCCCCAACCCCCATTGAACCTCCTGCGTTTGCCCCTCCTCCTCCCCCACCTGTTTTCGCTCCACCTCCTCCTCCTCCTCCCCCAGCCCCATCCAAGCCTGCGCTGGTGCTGCCCGCAGGGAACAACCCAGAGCTGGCCAGAGAGGCACTGCTGGAGGCCATCCGCTCTGGCGCCGGAGCCGAACGGCTTAGGAAGGTAAATATCCTCTAACAATGAATGACAAGTGCCTCGTTAGCACTGTGTAGGAACTACCTCTTAAAGGATGGTGTTCACAGATTGCTTGAGTATTTCACTGGTCATCATTATGAATTGTAGGATAATTACCCAATAAAACACTTTTTCTGTCTTTCCATATGAATATCTGTTTGAAAAATATCAATTGAAAAACGCATTTCTTAATGAATGTATAACGGATGATTTCAAATCAGTTATTTAACATTCGGCTGTTAATTCCTCAGGTCCCTGTTGCAAACAAAACACTTAAAGTGAATGGCAGACTGGGCATCATCCAGACACCCTCCTCGCTTTCTTAAGAACACTAGAAACCATTTTTCTCCAATCAGTTTTGTATATTCAGGAATTCCAATAGCCAAATCTCATGTTTTATCATTCAGGCTTACGTAGTCCACATGATTATTTATTTTGTTAATAGTTCTATGCTGCTTCAAATCTGTGCCAATACATTTTTAGTTTAGCTTTCTTTCTTGAAGATTTTTTAGCATCATTTTTTTCTGCTGCATAAATGCAGCTGCTATACACATAATTTACTGTATGTGTGTGTAAATATATATATAAATATATCAAATATATCCCCCTACAAATCTGCCTACTTTTTCTTCATCCACCAGTATTTGTCTGACATTTTTACAGATATTTATATTTTTTCTTGAATTTACCAGTGGGCAGCAGTACAAGCCACTATAATGATCATGTTTATTCCTTTATTATCCTTTAAAAATTGCTTCTGAATGTTTTTTTAAATTTAACACTAAGAGATCTTTTGGAAGGCCCAAGGTGAATATTTTTTTGGACAATGCAAAAAAATTTTCAGGCACTGTAATCCTACTTACAGCATTAGCAGACGTTTGTGTAAAGACACTGTCTTTTAAAGGGAATGAATGAGAAACTAATGGGAGTTTCTGTGTGTATATACTATAGCAAAAGAGCTAGCTTCGCTTATCAAGTATTCAGTTCATGTAGCAAATACTTACCTTCTAATACACTTGAATAATTGATTACAGACTGATAGAATAACACTTTTCACTTATTAATATTGTTCCACAACGCTGCTAAAATCAAAAGTTAGACATACACTATGTAGATATTTTAATACATTAAATTATAAACCTTTTCATTTGCTCGGTACAAAGGACTGCATGGCAGATTCATATGGGATCTAGAAAGGTCCTACAGAAATATGAGGTGTTACATACAGTATGCATAAAACAGAAACAGGCATTGCCTCAATATTGGTGGGAAGATTTTTTTGTAGTTCTTCGATTTTTTTTAAAAATGCACAATGTTTTTGAAGGATTGCACAGCAATGTAAATCATGTTTTTTAATCAATAAACTATTTTGTAATCCTTTATCCCCTTGTAATTTGTTGTGAGATACATAAACACACATGTTGCATGCCTGTTACATGCCAGAAACAATTTAGATTTAAAGTGAAAACACAAAACACCAAAACTCACCCACTGAACTGTATCAGATACAGCATTGTCATTGTTAACACATTGTCTGAGTTCCACATCAGATATTTTTCTCTTTGTGTCTGAATTGTGAATGGAACTCTAGACTGATTTTGAGAAGGCTCTTAAATGGCCCATACCCGGCATTAAACATACTGGTTTTGTTGCTGTCCCTTTAAGACTGATCTACTGAGGTGAGCTCTGTTCTGATTGGCTGTCCTGAATTGCACCTAGTTCAAAAAGCATGTGGGGTGAAACCCTTCAGCGCGAATAAGCAGCTGAAGCTGCAGTTGGATGAATCTAGCTTATTTCCACACCCCATGAGGCTTTGTGGGGTTTATGGATAGAACAGTAAAGCGCAAACAATATATTGAATGCTACTAACATCCTAGTGTATATATATTTGTATATAACATCCTTATATATTCCTAAGGAAATTCGGGATAAAAAATTATAAATCATCTTTATTGTTGGGATGCTTGGATATTTGTGCTTGGAATCCATCTGTCAATAGGAACCCTTATAGCAAATTAACTTATACAAAATGTAGAATCTACATTATACAAAATGTAGAAACTTATTTATTTCACTTATTTTTATAAGTCAGTAATCATGCTCATTCTGCTATATGTGACAGGACCAGGTTAAAAGAGTCTGATAGCAGAAGCCAGATCTTGATGCATTTTATACTCACAGATTTCCACGGAGTGGTTTTAAAGCAGTGATTATGGAGCCCCATTCCTATGTCCTCTGAAGTGCTGTACTCACTGTTCCTGTAGTTTCAGCTTCGCTTGGCTTTCGTGACCTCTGGCTTTCGTGACTGCAGTTTGTCCCAGATTGTCTCAGAGGGATTTAATGAGATAAAAACAATAAAGAAGAAACAAACTTTCTTTGACTAAAATCAGTAATAAACTGCAACATCTACAAACGGCATACATCTACAAACAAACACACTATATTTATACATAACCCTACCTATAACTATACACCTAACTATACACACACACACACACAATATATATATATATATTAATGGTGGGCCGTTACCGGCGTTAACATGCTGCGTTAATGTGAGACTCTTATCGGGTGATAAAAAAAATATCGCCGTTAATCTATTCACAAATTTGGGTTGGGAGCCGGGTCTATACTACGCAAGCTATGATGACTTTCACCTTGATATTTTAGCCCGGATGTATACCTACTGTGAAACAGGGACGCCACTAGGACGGAAAGACGGGGGGGGGGGCCTTAGCCTTAGCCCCCAGGGTTGTAAGGAAGGAATTAGCGGGTATAGAGGGCTGAAAACTTTTCACCAAACCTTTCCTTACACTTAAGGAAACAAGAAAAGTTAAACAGTGAACAGTTATGGACACTCGTAGTATTGTTCTGTTAAACCCAGAGAAATATTACTAAACCGGCTCCGGTTGCTAACAAGCAGCGCCGTGTAGCTTCGCCTGGGTCCTAATGCCCGCCTGCTACCTACAGCAGCTTCAACAGCCAGTAAATCATTTTATTTCAATAATGATAGCTAGACTTATTCTTTTCCATTTCAATTCATAGTCTTGCTTCTATTTGTAAAGTGCGTATCTGCACTCAGTGATACCTTGTAAAAAATGTTTGGATATATAATTTAAAAATAGTAGAATCATTTGGGGAGGGGGGGGGCTTCAGACCTTCTGCAGAAAATGAGCCATTTTAATTTAGATTAATTCCAAGATTACAGTGTGTGTGTGTGTGTATATGTATATATATATATATATACATATATGAAGAATTTCCTTCTGAGTAAATTAAGGTCTTTCTTATCTTAACTATTGTAGCATTTACATACAGTAATATAATAATAATTTTACATTAGCACATGTGAAGGTGCAGCCCTGCCTCCTCCAGTTACTGAAAATTCGACACTTTTATGTCCATTAGCTATAACATTTCCCTGTTTTGCTTCATGTTAACACGTTTCCAGAAAAACAAAAATAAATAAATAAATAATTTTAAAAAAACATGGTTTCCAGAATCCCATATTTTGCAAAGCCTATTTATTTTGAATGTTACAAATGTTTGCAAACACTCCTCTACCTTTTATTTTGTCCTTACCTTTGTAGTCTTGTGTGTTGTAGAGCAAGTGTTTCAAATGCTGCCAGTTGATTGCATGGTCTGTGCTGAGTTGAAGGTTTGTAGGACATGGCAACAGTAAGGGGGACAGTAGTCAGACACTCTATCCATTTGTGGGATTCATTTATTTTATATTTCAGATGCTGTTAATTACAGGATTTTACCCTGGTGTTATTATAAAATATAAAAATGTAAAACAGTAGGTTACCAGTAGGCTATAGTTGCCCAACAACACAATCAAATGGTTTTCTATAAGCAGGGCGGTATTATATTTTATATTTCCTTATTTTTTATATTTTCCTTGAACGGTGTTATGTACCGGAAACGAACCTTTGTTGACCTTTTTTACTTGGTTACCTTTGTTTTTGCCTTCATTTCTATTTACAAACAGCATACACTACTGAGGAACGAAATACATGTTTTGAAACTTTCACATCTACACATTACAGCTAATGCTTTTACTTTCACAAAGGGAGAAAAACGTTTCTGATACAAAATGAAACTCATGCCATTTTATCAACTGGAGCCAGTTTTACAACTTATGTGTTTCCTCTAGTAACTGCTCTTGTACCATTTTGTTGCAGCTGTGTTCTTTAACAGCTTACAAAACGCCATGGCCAGTTAATCAGAGCTTTATAACTTCATAACCCTTGATTACTTGACTTAAGCATGTTGGAAGCGGACTGGACTGGGTTGCTCCTCGCCAAGGACGGAGCTGAAACCCTCTATTTTGGCTATATATCCCTATTTTTTCGGTTTGTTCCTTTATACGTTGCATTTTCCCATTCAGCTTCCTAAAACAGCTCATCCTTCCTCTTGTAAGTGTTCTAATTTGGCAGCCTCCGTGTGCTCTGAGGCCTGTGGACTGGAGGCTTCAGTCTTGTCTGTCTCCTCCACAGGCCCGGGGTAATCCCCTCCTTGGCGGGGAGCTGTAAATTCTTCCTGACCCACAATCGCTCTGTTGGTCAGAATTCCGGCTCATTTGTGGCCATTCTGATCTGCGTTATGAAACTGGTAAATGGCTGTTTGCTTCCAAACCAGTGCAGCCATTAGGGAAGGAAAACATCTTAAGAAGAACTAAGAATTAAAGTTTGCTTCTTGAAGCTGTGCATGCACACCAGAAAAAGCAAGTTAGTGTTATTGGTGTAACAGTCTAATAATGTATCACACTGATAAATAAAGTCTTTGAAAGATTATTAAGGTTTTGCCTTGTGTGGATTGGGAGCAGTTTCATTTCTTAATTGCACTTTTGAGCTACAGAGACAGTTCAGCTGATTACAATTAAGTGTAGAAATAAAAAAGATATATGGAATAATAATTCATTGACAATGACAGCTTTTGAATATGGAGAACAGGTTTGAAGGACTTGGCAACAGTAAAGGTGACAGTAGTCACTCTATCCATTTGTGTGAGTAATTTATTTTATATTTCAGATGCTGTTAATTACAGGATTTTACCCTGGTGTTATAAAATAAAAAATGTAAAATACAAAGAAACTTAACAACAATGAACTATTATTCCTTCTGACAATACAGCTGGTTAACAGTAGGCTATAGTTGCCAAACAACACAATCAAATGGTTTTCCATAAGCAGGACAGTACTAAATTACAAAACAATCATTAAGTGTAGAAATAAAAAGAAAAAGCAATAATAATAATTCCTTGACGATGACAACTTATGCATAAAGAGAACAGGAGCAAGAGACAAGAGAGAACTTATTGAAGAGGTTAGAAGGTGTTATTTATTTCTTTATGTATTTGTTTGATTGTTTAATTATTAACACCAAACAGAGCGACCTAAGGGGCATTTTGAGGAGACAATACACACCTCTAACTGACATCAAACATCTGATGCTCACTCTGGACAAACCTTATGCAAATGAGCTGAGCAGCAACCACTCAGATTGCTAATATGTGGTGAGGTAACTAACTGTCCCGCCCACAGTCACATGCTGGGATTCAGCACCTGAACACACAGCCAGCCAGTGATAAAATGGTGGAAAAATATGGTACATGAATGTAACTATGTTAGGTTTTTTATGTTTAAAACAATAATAAACTGATTTGGGCCTACAGCCATACACCCTCACTCGTGGTCGTGGGTTTGATTCACAAGACTGCTAGTGACACCTCTGAGGTGCTCTAGAGCAAGGTACAGTCCCCACACCCTGCTCCCCGGGCACTGTGTTCCTGGCTGCCCATTGCTTCCTTTGGTGAATGGGTTTAAGGCAGAAGAAAAATTTCGTGCTGTTCACACTGTGTGCTGTGCTGTATTCACGTATGACAAAATGTTCTCTTCACTTCGCTGTACTTTGGACCACAATGAGGGAAGTGGTTGGACTCATTGTGAAGAAAATGCTGCATTAACTTGGATGGTGCACAGCTCCTGTTGATTACAAATCTGCAAATGAAACCTTCAGTTATAATAACATAAATTGTATCCCAAAGCAAACACATACAGTTCCCCCACGTCACTCTAGCTTGTAAAAACGTCCTTTTTATGATGTGCTTGTGACAGTGACTAGCAATTATGGTTACTTGTGGAACATCCTGAACCTCAAGACACAAAAATAACCAAAAAGGTCTTGAAGGTAGAACTGTGTGGATTCTTGTAGGGCTGCAACTATTTTTGGAATCGAGTATTCTGTCGACTTTTTTATCGATTAATCGAGTAATCGGACTATATCAATAGTGGGTTATGTAACATGAAAGGCCTCTTAAAATGAGCAAGCAATTGACTGTTATTCCTCACAAAAAAAAATCTTTTATTAGATCAAAACTTAAAACCTTTGGCTTATTGGCTCCAGAACTAAACCCATTTAATCAACCTTTCTGGGAAACATTTATGATGTACATTGTATCCTTATTGACAGTAAAAAAAAAAAAAAAATGTCCTGTTATTTTGTTATTTTGTCATTATCTCTGTCGGTATGCACTTTAAGATTTGTTTGTAAAATATAAAATGATATTTTTTATTTTTTTATTATTATTATTATTATTATTATTATTGTTATTGTTATTGTTATTCTTATATTATTATTATTATTGTGCTCCTGAGTTTAAATGTTGCTGATCAATTTGAATTAATTTTTATTTATTGATTATATTTTTTTAGCATTAAAAGGTCACACGCAGGTGGACTTTGGTGACGAATTAAACGAAGCCTCGAGGCAAAGAATTTGCCTTGAACATTTTTTGTAATCAAATCATTCGAGTTACTCGAATAATTGTTTCAGCCCTAGATTCTTGTATTCAAATGGATTACAGACTCAGGATTTCAGTTTTATCCAGTATCAGACAGTCAGAAACTGACCACAGGACACTGTTAGATGGATATGTTTTGGCTGGCGGGTGGACTTTTCTCAGCCCAGCTCCACTCTGTGCAGCACACACACACACAAAAACACACATACACTTACTATGATGCCACTAACACGTCTATGTCACTGCAGTGCTAAAAATGATCCACCACCCAATAATACTGACTCACTGGTGCCCCAGTAGGGGTCCTAACCAATAATGAAACTACAAAGTGCACCAATGTGGTAAGTAGAGGTGATAAAAGGTAGAAGTATCATAAAAAAGTGACCACTGAAAAGCTGCATGTCTTTCTCAGGTCAGTCCAGACTTTTGTCGAGCCCGGACATGTTGAACTGGGTTCCTTCTGGGCTGCAGCTCTACAGAGATTAACATTTGCTCTTGTTTAAAGTGTTGTTCATACAACTACGACAAGGTTTCTGCACACATCTTAGGAATTCACTATTAATCTCTAGCTGTTGTTTGCTGTTCTGCATAGAACTACACTATACGGACAAAAGTAACCTGTTTTTCAGGGTTTGGGCTGTGCATCTTACTTTCAGTGAAGGACAGTCATTTTTACAACGCCATGCTTCCAACTTTGAGAACACAGCTTGGGGAAGAACATTTTCTACTCAGTATGACTGTGTCCCAGTGCACAAAGCAAGCTCCATAAAGACATGCTGGATGAGTTTGGTGTGGAAGAATTTGACTGTCCCACACAGAGCCCTGACCTCGATCCCATCCAACACCTTTGGGATGAACTGGAGTGGAGAAGACCTTCTCGTCCAGCATCAGTGCCTGAACTCATAAATGCTCTACAGAATGAATGAGCACAAATTCCCACAGTAACTTCTTGTGGAAAACCTTCCAAGAAAAGTGGAAGCTGTTATAAGGGGGACCAACTCCATAATAAAGTCTATGTATTTGAATGCAATACTTTTGTCCATATAGTGTATTTATTAATACCAGAAATGGCTGGTAGCCGTGTGGCCTCACTAGACTTGCCCTATACTGTATCTGATATACTGTGATATGCAGTGACGATTAACCAGGCTGTGTTTGTTACTGGGCCAGACGGAAGGCAAGTCTTTAGAACTGGACTATTACTGACTCTGTGTTTGGTTATTGCATGTGTGCTATCCATGAACTAGGGGTGTGTGCTCACTTGGGATTAAAGCTGAAAACTAAAACGGCTATTGGGAGGTCTGCTTGCCCCTCTTTATCTCATACAGTTAACGACGGGTCAGCGCGGTGTGACCCTAGTGTTGATACCATCCCTCCACAGCTCTTCTCTGTCAGCAGGCTGCCCCACTTGAGCCCCGTTTGGGGAAAGTTCCAGATAATTAACCTTTTGGACGGCGTAGACCTGCAGTGTTTTCCCAGGCCTGGGCTGCTCCTGCAATTTCTCAGGGGCGCGGAGACTATCAGCTTACTCACTGGGGCTACAAGCCCCCACTGAAAGACAATATGCAACTGTTTTCAAGGCAAACACAGACTGTGACAGTCAGTGGAAACTGATGGGCCGTGTTCTCTATTTTTTCAAAGATTTCTTTTCTGATGTGGGCCAGGTAATAAGACTTTTATCCTACACAAAACAAACAGGTGAGCCATATTTACAATGTATTTCTTTCATGTATGTTTTGTATTCAACCTTCACATTTTTATAACATTTCAGCAATTCCAGTTCCTGACTGGTGAACTTCCATAGAATTCATAAATTTTAATTATCAGTCAGGTATAGTGGTACCTTATATAGAAGCTATCCCGAAAAAAAATTTCATTACGTTGGTCGTGATGGGAACCAGGAGTCGCAATATTTACAGTGTAAATATAGACATTTTATTAGCAATGCAAAACCAACATTAACCAACATTAGCACAAACCTGCTTCTGCTAATGTTGGTTAATAGTGGTCAATCCAAGAAAGTTCATTTAAAGATGTCTGGTTCCTATAACCACCACAATAAAGTTCTTTTTAAGTTCCTTTAAAACAGGTATTTCACATCCAACCACTCCCAATGAATTTGTTTCAAAGTAATCCTTTTATTTATGCTGCGATTTTGAAAAATTGATGGACTTTCCCTTTATGTTGACAGACGTTCAGAGCAGAACAGGGTGTACTGATCCCACCCTACACAATGAAAACAGCACTAACGGTAGCCTACATGGGAGGAAAAAAGATTGGAAAATATCACTGAGGGTGAAGGAGGTGTGAGGTAAGAAACAATTTTATTGAAGTTTTTATTTAGTTTTGTCGAGTTTGTCAATTAAGTCTATTAGTCCATTCATTGAGAAATACTCACACAATGCAAAGGGTGGTGAGTTTCAAATGGTGGAAAATAATAATAAAAACACAAAACATGCAGTAACAACCTTAGGACATGATAAACAAAAATCTGTTCAGTGGTTACTGATTGTGAACATGTGAGATCTTTAATCTGAGAGTGTGCCGAGGACGAGGCCCACAGACGTTTCGCATCGGCCTCAGGAATTCTAGCAACCATTCCAAATGAGCCCTTTTTTAAAACTCGCCTGGTTAAATTTACTGTTTGAATTGGCAGAGGACGAGTTCCAAAAATGAACAGGGACTGGCCCGAGGATCTTAAACTTAGAAAGAACATTGACTGCCCGGGCACGCTGAACTTAAGAGAACTGGAACTGCCCTAAAAATACTGGACTTTAAAAATAAAAGGGACTGCCCCAAGCATACGGTGCTTAGAGAAAGCAGGGACTGTCCCAGGAATACTGAACTGAGACTGCTCCATTGATTCGGGCACCGGGGTCTCACTGAAATGTACAAAAAAAAAAGAAGAGAGAAATAGTAAGAAGTGCTGCACAATTTGTTCTAAAACGTCTCCATATTTATCCTAAATGAATATCATCAAAGCTAATACCAAAACAAACTGTCCAGAGAAACTCTGCAGCCAGGAATAATAAAAGGTTGCAACATACTACGTGGGGTCAGGGCCATATCACGCGCTCTGCTTCTCCAACGCTCTTATTGGCCAGTTTTGGGGGTCTGGTCAAAACTCGGCACGTCATTGGCTGGAGAGGGGGTGGTTACCGCCCCTCCCGGCCATGATGGGCGGGGCTCCCGTGCTTACCAACAAGCCGTGCAACTTGGGCTGGAGTGATCGAGGAGCTTCTCTTCAAATGAGGTAAGAAGAGGCTTTTCTCCTCGCTCTTTCTCTCCTTCTGCACGTTTAGCTGCTCCTGAGGTGCGGTTTGTGAAAACAAGGGTGTGGAAAATCGCTCTGCTATTTAAAAGTGCGCTTTGCTTAAAGATCCACAGAACTGCGAGCTGAGTTATACTTCTAATCAGAATCAGGTTTTATTGATCCTGGAGGAAATTGCTCATGTTATGACTGCAGAGATACTGAGACAAAAAACAGCATAACATATAAACTATAAATAAATTGTAGAAAAACCTTAATACAAAATACATTATGATATATACACACACACACACACACTGGGTATAAATACTATAGATAAGCAACTTACAATTAAGCAAATAATAATATCACAAATAGTGGTTAGGAGTCTGTTACTTCACATAGTAGGGATCAGTAGTATATAAGTAAGATTGACATAAGTCGTGATATTTACATGGTAAGACACATGATAATATTTAGCACCTGATAAGAACGTTGCATAAGAACAAGGTACACGAATTGCACATCATATAAAAATAATGCATAACATTTGAACACATTGTTGTTTTAACCTGGAGATTGATAGCACAACAAAGCAGAAGCAGGTTATTGTACAGATTATTGTGTGGCTGTGTGACAGAGATAGGGGCTGTGGAGGCCGATGGCGGTGAGAAGGAAGGATTTCGAATGAAAGCCAAATATAAATGTTGATCTCCAGAATTATTCTTTGTGATGTTTTGAACATGCTGGTTGCTCGTGTTGTGCGTATCCAGTCTGAATTCAGTTTTATTATAAGGATAAGATGGGGATGAAGTCTACTGGAGTAAATGAATTGGATGCATAGGACATTCCGTTTACTGAAATAGATAAGATTGAAAGGAGCAAGACAACAAAAAAAACATACGAAAAGGATAGTGGAGTTATATTGGAAGTAGATAAGATAAGATTAGATTAGATAAGATTACCCCTTTTTGCGCAGATAGGAAATCCAGCTTCATATGGAACGACTTGTACTTACATCATTTAAGATTCATTATCTACTGTTTTACATGCAGCACATTGGTCATTGAGGGCTTAAATTGAAGAGGACAAATGGGCCAAGACATTCAATAACCCCCAGCTCTTTACTTCCTTCATTAAGTCTATTATATTAAAATGTAAAATGGCTAAATGAATGAAATTGATTGAATAAAAACGGAATAAATTAATAAAATAAATGGCTAATAAATTGAGCCCTATACCAACATAACAAGTGCGTGTTTGATGTAGTCAACAATGGAAATGGCTGTTTAGTTTGCACATTTAAATGATCACCATGTAATATTATAAGGTAACCCTGCATGCCACAACGAAATACATACAGCCCCAGAAAAACTTAAGAGACCACTTAGTGTGTCTGTATAAAATGTAAATTGTTTTATACACTATTGACCACAACCAATTCATTAGGGGAATTTGCAAGCAGGCGAAGTTAACAGACAAGGCAGAACAACCATTTGAATAAAGGCTATACAACACAACAGTATAATATAAAAATACACTACACAAATATAACAGAAATATAAATATAGAAGTTTGTGTATACATACACACACACAGCACACACAGAGAGTTGCTGGTGGAGTTTCCTCCCTGCAGGTGGTAATACAGGAGAACATTGTTGGTAGGTTCGAGTTCAGTCACACTTATTCTCATCCTTGCAATGAACACTGATGCTCGGTCTAGGAATCGGTTCAAAGTACAAGCGTGTAACGGACAGGTGACGGCGGATAGAAAAAAAGAAAACTATTTCAAGCAGTTCAGTTTTAAATTTGACATTTTACTGGAGGATTTCCACCCGCAACACTGACTAAAAGGTTAGGTAGATACTACAAAAAAGAAGATCGATTCGGTTGGCACCTGTAAATCGGTTCAATCCGTTCGGTTGGGAAGAATCGGTTTAGCAGAATGGTGCCGGACCTCGCGACTTGCGTGTGAGTCAGCTGAGAGAGTGAGCATGTGTGTGTGTGTGCGCGCGCGAAAGATAGATGTAGTAGGTGCGTATAAGAGTGTGTGTATGTGCGTGTGTGTGAGAGAGAGTGGGGACTTGAATGTGTGTGTATGTGTGTAACAGAGGGAGAGAGTCAGTGTGTGTGTGCAAGAAAGAGTATATGTGTGTGTGTGTGTGTGTGTGTGTGTGTGTGTGTGTGTGTGTGTGTGAGAGAGAGAGAGAGAGAGAGAGTGTGTGT
>JBBJLR010124996.1:0-18462 GCA_037577145.1 Brachypetersius gabonensis | reverse complement strand
TCTCTCTCTCTCTCTCTCTCTCTCTCTCTCTCTCTCTCTCTCTCTCTCTCTCTCTCTCTCTCTCTTTCTTTCTCTCTGTCTCTCGCTCTCAGATATGTTTGCGTACCATTATCTGTTGAAAAAATCCCCAATTTATGTTCTTATACCCCTCTTTGAAATCTGAAAAAAGCACTAATCGGACATTTCATGCTGCAAGGTTCAACTCCTCTTGATCACACTGATGTAACTTAGCTCTTACACACATTTGTGCATCTTCTGTAATTGTGGTTTTGGAGTGGTTGCCATTCAAATGAACACATGCACTTGTTTTTTCATCCTGTTTTTTTGGATTATTGTAGTCTTTGCCTGAAAGCCTGCTTATTGCATGGGACAGAGATAGACTTCATCACGGTTAAAGCTTGTGCTTGAATTCCTCTTATCGCTGCATATTAATTATACTAAATGTTAACTTCCCTCTGGCTTTCTCCAAATTTTAATTAGCAAACTAAGAGGACTTTTGGTCTTTTCCGCACTCACTGTCTGTTTTTGTCATTTGACGTGGATGTACATACACCCACTGTCCACTGATTCATGTGAATTAGAGACCAGTGGCCTCACAGGAAGGTAATTTCAGTTCATTAAAGCGATGGTTCAGCATGGCAAAGTGTACTTGATCGGCCAAGACATGCTGGATGAAGCTGCTTATATCATGCCAGTTTAGCACTGTGTGGTCCGGATGCTCAAATCATCACACACTTGCTTCAAATAGACTTACGTGGTTATGTGGTTCCTGACACTGTATGACGCACTGTTCTCTATAAAAATGGACAAAAGTATGTTGATTATCTGCCATTACATGTGTAACATACAGCAGCAGATTTCCTGAATCTTTCAGTTTAATAGAAACCAGTGTCTTACAGTGTCAGAAAACTAAAAAATATGCATTAAGTTTTCACTTTCAGTTAACAAAAAGAAAACTGAACTAATGTCTTCAGCTAGCATTTAATTTTATCAAAGAAACATGAGCATATGAGCCTCACTGGTGCCTGAGGGTTTTAAAATCATGAATTATATGGACAAATCTATTGGAACGCATGTCCATTACACCAACAGGGACTTTAATGACACTACATTCTAAAACGAGACGAGACCTTATTTCCTGTACGATGGGGTTGGGAGAAAAAGTATTGGGACGCTCGACCTAAGAGTTGAATGGCATTACTTTTGTTCAGTCTAGATAGATTTAATTCAAAGTGCCTCTCAATGGACAAAAGTATTGGGACGTAACACCGTTCAACTCTTAGGTCGAGAGTTCCCACTTAACCTCTTAAAAAAAACCACACACACACACTACATTTTGATAAGCAGTCTTTTCCATATCCATTCAAAAAAGTTCCTAAATTTATTTGGTTGTGTAGACTGTGTTCAAGTTCAGGCAAGCACACTGGGGGTGAAGACTTTCACCAGTTTTACAAATGTGGGTTTTATGGCAATTTTATTTGCACTTTTTAGTAATGTGATGTCATTTAAAAAATAATAATGATTTAAATTTGTGTGTGTACTTCTAAGCTGTAACATGTTTGGTTGGCAAAATAAATGTCGTAAATTCAAATCAGAGTGTCTTCCGTGTCTGGCATGGATGTCCAGTATTCCTGAGTCTATAAGGTAATAATAATATAATAATAAGACAACCTTGTTTGAATTGTTTTGTGAGCCAGTCAAGTTCTTCAACACCTAACTCATCCAATTACAGCTTAAAGGACCCAGTCATGTTGGATGTGCCCCGTGCAACAGTCATGTTAAAATAGAAAAGGTTCTTCTCCAAACTGGGTCCACAAAGTTGGAAGCATGGTATTCTGAAGCATGAAGATTACTTCACTGGAAGTAAGGGACCTGGCCCAATCCCTGAAAAACATGTGTGTCCCGGTACTTCTGTGTATTTGGTGTATGTACATCTCCACATTCATGCCCTGGTATTGTATATGGGTATGAGATATCCTCAGCTCAGCTTAGCTTATGCACATCAGCTCAGGTAACCAGTACTGTAATGAATTGCATCTCTCATTATTCTCCATCTCAGCTAGAAAAATGACTTTTTAAGCTTTAACAGATTTAAGGCTGGCTACAGTGATTAGAAACACTTCATTAATATCATAACAGCCAAAACCAAAGCTCCAAGCAACATTTACACTAATTCAAAGTAAAATTCTGTCAACTTTGCACTCAAAAACAAAGCTCTCTTAAACTAGTAAAACCAAGAGATGATGTAGGTAGTGTTCTCTCACTGCAGAGTTGGAAACTGGAAAACATGTAAAACTCCTCTGAATACAGTCAAGGGTCATTTTCAAGTGAATTTAAAATTGTAATGTGGGTCACGCAAACGGAACAACACAGTGTTTCTGGTTTCTGGTTGATGTAGGCCCCCTGTATTCATAAATCTATTCATGTTTTCAGACTGTTAAAAGCAGACTGGCGAGCTTGAACTAATTCTCTAAGCTCTGCCCCAGGATCTTTAGTTTTGTGAGGGCAAAAATCCAAAGCCCCTGACCATAAATCTCACCTCAAATCTTGCCTCTTCCTCCTATACTACTCTTTTAACATTGGTGTCCAAGTCCATTTTCAGTTCATACAAACGGTCGTTAGTCTTTACAATGCTAATTGCTAACCATACGCTTCTAGTACTTGCAACAAAAGCTTTGTAGCTCCAGAGTGAAAGAGGTTAACCAAACTCACACAATAAATCTGGCTTAATTTGATTCTTGGCGAACCCATCACTTTAAACTGGGTCACTGGAAGATACAGGCTACTGATACTCGAAATCAGATCAGGACAGAGAAGGAATTGTCTATCAGTGATCCGTGCAGGAGAACGCGGGACAAGCATTAAAACCGCGATGTTGTCGTGGGGGATTTAGGCAGGATTGGTGTTAAGCTCAGCATCCAACAAATTGTTGAATCAAAATGAAACTCAAACCCCTTATAAATCCCCAACAACTGCTCAGCAACAGCAACAGCTCGCACAGCCTGACTGCATTTTAACTAGCTGCTGGTCTTTTCTGATCAGTGTGGATGAATCTCTCCTACAGAAAACTCTTTAAAATGCTGAATATAGTGTTTAGGTTGCTGCTGTGCACTAATTCAACTAGACGGGTCAGTTTGTATCAAGGCTAAGGGCTCTTCTTCCAGATGCTTCAATGACACGGTGCCCTCTACGCCACTTTATCTTCACACAGATGTTCTTCACATATAATCAGACCCACAAAATGCTGTTTAACCCCTTATAATAGTGGTCAAAACCCTCCTGTAGACCTACTTCCCTGCCAGGTTTGACTCCAACTTGCATCTAACATGCTGCCCTTTCCTCCTCACTCAACACTCCAGCCAGTCAGAGTTTTGCAGGCTGTGGCTGGAACCAGACTTCTCAGGTAGATAGAACCAGGGTTTGTAACCACGGTCTTATAATCTAAAGGCCTGTGACGGTTTGTTTAGTTTGAACATTCCCAGACACATGTTTTGATGATTTTCTAAGTGAATATAAATAACACACACTTCACAAAATAATTCTAAATGTAGCAATTTTCCTGCACACTTTCTTGTTCTTTTCCAACGGTTTGCTAACATACTGCAAAACACCATAAAATATAAAAGTGTATTATAACTTTTGGACGTGTCTTCTTTTCCCAAGAAGAATTTCATGTCTTTTTTTTTCTGTGACATTTCTGTCTTTTCTTGAACAGTCTTTTTTCTTTTTCTGTAAGAATTCTGTCTTTTCCTGTAAAGCCATCATTTGTTTATATTAAACCGCGTACAGTCATTTAAAGTAAGATGAGTAGAGTTATTTGTTATCATGCACTACCATTATGACTCATTACTGTGTGCCAAATGACGCTACAGTGTAATTAGGTCATATTAGAAATGTATAAATCACCTCTTTTAGTCATCTCTAAAACACACGCACACATTCACGTGCGCACACTGTGCTCTACGCGTGCAAACTTCACACATTTACTTCATTCTTCATGTTAATAAATTAAGTGTGAATTAATTAGCAATGTTTTTATCATCTGCCAGCACACGTACGTATCCACTGACGCGCACACACTGTTTCCATAACTTTCACTTTTACTTGTTTACCTCGTGGGAATTATGAAACAAATTGCGTAGTAATTATTTGTCAGAAGAACAGAAGCGAGAAAGATCAAAGTTGCTGGTGGGAGATGGTTGGAAATTAAAAACCAAATGGCATTCGCTTATAACTAATTTTACACCTCTGTGATTCTGTCAAAACCTGATCAGGAAAATCACGAAGCAAACACTGCTGATTCCCATCCAGTCTCACAAATTACTATCTATGTGTGGGATGGGGTGGGCTGGGTGGGGAGGGGGGCGGTTGTTGTGCTAAAACTAGATATGATGCCCTCTGGGTTTTCAATATTGTTTTCTTTGATGCTTGGAAACAAAGCAATCACTTTGCAGAACAACCAGTTTGAATCTGATTGGTTCAGGTGCACTGTTCACATTTGAAAGCAAATAAAAAAAGACCTCCTTTTCAGGGCTCCAGACAAAGAAATTAGCCTAAATCAAAGAATCAAAGAACTAAAAGTGCCAAACTAAGACTCTCTGTGCGTCAGTATGTCTGCCTTCCATTAAGTCTGATTCTGTAAAGCTCCTCTGCTTTTGTGTGCACCGACTAATGGAGTTTCCTGAAGAGCACTCTGTGCTATAATGAAATCGTGAGCAAGTTTCTGCTTTTGTCCGTCACCTTGTTCTGTTTTTGTTGAGAAATTCATTTTCCTGTCTGTTCTTTTACCCTAATTTCAGTTCCTGGTCCAGGATTATCATTCCTGGTCCAGGCAAGGTCCCGAATGCATGGAGTGTCAAAATGTCATCCTGTGGTTATATTTTTGCACTGAACTGCCTTGAGTGGATGTTTGTTGGAAGATATTTTTCTCCATGTTAATGAAGTCAAATAGGCATTTATCTATTAGGCTCACCAAGCTAACGCTGAAGAACTTGTCGGAGAAACTTGCCGACTATGTCTGATCACATTTTGTCTCCTCGCTCTCTCGTCTGCTTGAGTAAATGACCAGTCAGACACTTTACAAAGACGACTGCTGAAGGTTTTAAATGTTTGTTTTTTAATTAAAAGTGAAAGTAAAGCAATTTAAAGTTTTTACCTTAAACAGTGAAGTAAAATGCACACGTTCATAATTAGATAACAAGAAAGTAACAAGTCCATTGGTGTGTGAATGGTGTGTTATCAGAGCACCCACCGAGCTCTTGTGGATCTGAGTTTAATTTTTAATTTAGTTAATTTGTATCTTGCTGTGAATTTAATAATCCTACACTGTTCATTAAAAAACATCAGACACTGTCTTTTTTGCTAGTCATGAAATGTTACTGATTCTGCTGACTTTTAAAAATCAGCTTATTCTCTGTGGGGCCTCTTGAGAAGGTCACTTGCTAGTGTTGCTTTTTCTTCTCACCTCATTCTGACAACAAATCAACATACTTGCAAGGGGTGGCTAGAGCCAGCGGTCTGTCTCCGGTGCTCACTGATGTCTTGATGCTGTCTGACAGTCAGCTTAGTGCGCCCTGGGCTTGTGGGTCTGACAGAGATGAAGATGATTTGAAATCAATCGTCTGTGTTTCGCTTTTCCATTTTCTGCCATTGCATCAGCAGTTACATCAAGAAGCTTGGTAGCGGTGACCTTCGGTCTTTTCTTGCTGCTTTGGATTAAATCCAGCGAGCACACAGACTTGTCTGTTTTTTTTTGTTTGTTTGCTTGTTTTTATAACAGGTCGATATGTTCAGGTGAGACTATATATCTTTATATCAGTAGCACATTGGAGTAAAGATGAATAACTCAATACAATTATATAGCAGTAAAACAGTTAAGTGAAAGTGATGATTTGTGAATAGACCACTGCACACAGTGTGAACAGCACGAAATTCTTCCTCTGCAATTAACCCATTCACCAAGTGAAGCAGGGGGCAGCCATGAACACGGCGCCCGGGAAGCAGTGTGTGGGGATGGTAACTTGCTCAGGTTCCTCAGAGGTGCCTAGCAGTCTTGGGGATCAAACCTGGACTTTCCGATCACAGGGCGAATGCCTTAACCACTAGGCCTTTAGGCCACCAGCTGTCCAACTGGATGGGAACTACTAAACGTCTCCTTTAGAGTTTTAGTAGAGCTATCAATAGCGTCAAACATATATTTGAACTAAAGACAGGAGTCTCAGTAAATTTCAACCATTTATTGTACAGGTCTAAGAGGCATTTCAGTTTTAAAGCTGTGAATCGCTATAATAATCTGGGCCAGAAGTGTCACCTTTTTGCCTCAAGCTCTTTCTCTTAAGGACTCACATCAAAGATCTTGAGCAATCAAAGTCAACATTCAAGCACCAAAAAGGGACAAAATACGAACAAAATGCTTAGGCCTTGCTTCATATTGCAAGTGCAGCACACTTTGCAATGTACTTTCAAGGTAATAGTGGATCACCACTCTGGTGAATGAATTGCTGTGCTGAATAATTAGATTCAATTTATTTTAGGCCAGTTGCTGTAAAATCTTTAGTAATTAAGATCAGAAAAACTAATAATAATAATAACACAATGCGTGTGAACACGTAATATCCTCCAAAACTCCACTGATGATGAGGACCAAGAGATGATTTTTTTTTACTGAAAGGAAATGCTGCGAGCGGTTTTGCTGATATCGAAGTACTATTCAACATGGAAATTAAAGGCACTGGCGAGGAGTTTTAATGGATAAAAAGAAAAAGAAAGGATGGTATTAAATGGAACCTATTGGGGAATATGATTAACCTCACCCAGGCTGTCCCTAGCTCTAGATATTACTCTAAAGCTTTCAAAACCAGCCACAGGCTATTAGTTCATATATGCACCTATAGGTACTGCATTTACATAACACAGCGCTTTTGCTGCAGAACAGTAATTTGCAGAAAATCTTCCCAGCCTTGCAGCTATTGGGTGCTTTCTGAGGTATGGCACTGCAAACATGTTTAATGCTTTAGTGATTATCTGAGACAGTCTTGAAGGATTTGATGTTTTGAACCATATGGGTTCCTAATGATGACTGGAAGGAATTCAGAGAAAGAGACCATGTCTGGATAATGAGTTTTTTTTTAAGTAGCCTGTTGAGGGTTTTTATTTATTTATTTCTATGCCGCACAGAAAGGCCTCCTGTAATACAAACGCAGTGTCATGTATTTTAGTGAGTTTCACTTTTTTTGTCACTAGATTCAGGCTAAATTTAAATCAAGGCTATGAGGCAGTTCAGACCATCAGTTTAACAGAGTGGAGAGGTGTGAGATCAAGCATTAGAAGCATTACAGAAAATGATTCCAAATGCAAACATGCAGTCCTGAAGCTGGACATAATTTCAAAAGTCAAAATTTCCAAGAAAAAAAAAAAGAATTTTGATCATTTAAGTTGCATGAAATGAATTGCATGAATCATGAGTGAAGGAAATCTTCTGCTCTCCTTGATTTTGTAACAACAGGATACTCTTACAAACCAGCCTTCTTGGTGGAAGTATCGTTTATTGTGATTATTATTTATTTATTATATTTGTTATATTATACTATGCCTCCATTTTGTAAAAGAAATAAGCCTGTCAAGGTTACAGTGATTTTGCCACAGTTAATCCTGTAGAGCCCTTAAAACACTTTGTGAATTCCTGACTGTCAGAGGGTTATTGATCACTGTTTAAACACAATATTTGATCATATAATTAGTAGAAACTGGTGATTATAATTTAAAAGTTGATTTCAATTTCAAAGTGAGTGCCACCGCTTTGAACTGACTACAGCAATAACGGTGATGAGCATTACACTGAAGTGACATTATACAAAATAAATCATGTCATTACTCTGTAATGTTAATGAAGGTCTCACCACACACACACACACACACACACACACACACACACACACACACACACACACACACACACACACACACACTCAAGTTTTCTCAAGTCACCCCTTTTCATTGAAAAACTGACAAAAGATACACCACTGAAAAATATTAAAAAGGCAAACAATAGTCAAATACACAAGTGGTTTGGCTTTAGGTGTGCACTTGCTCACTCATTTGTTAGAGCTGATATAGCAGATAAGAATGGTGTAGAGTCTGGAGGGTAATGCATGGCCTCAGATCTGGTTCTAGACTAGTTTGGAAAAAGAGTGTCATGATTTGACCAATTAAAACAACTGCATGTTCTTGGCAAGCTGTAAAAATCTTTTTTTGAGAATGACTTTAGTTCCCCCACCCCTAGTTTCTATACTGAGCTATATTTGATTTTAATTGTTTACGGTTGTGAGCAGAATGTATTTGATGGATTGTTTTCACTTCATGCACACCAATCTGCCGCAACATCGATACCACTGACAGAAGTGAAGAACATTATCCCATTTCATCAACACCTGTGAAGCGCTGGGATATATTAGGCAGTTGATTTGTTGGTGAATGGAGAAGGACAGCTTGCAAACAAGGTTCAATGTGCATTAGGAGGGAAGGCAAGCCCAAAGACTAGCACAATCCCACAGAAGAGCAACTGAAAAGGCTAATGCTGGCTAATATAGAAAAGTGTCAGGAAACACAGTGTGTAGTTCTGCAGTCGTAGGCCAGTCAGAGTGCCCATGCTGACCCCTTTCTACCATCTGAAGCACTTACAATGAGCATGTGAGCATCAGAACTGGAGCATGGAGAAGATGACCTGCATCATGTATCATGTAGACGGTTAGATGTGTCCTGGAATTCCTATGGATGTTAGGGTGTACTCACACTAGGCACGATTGCCGTGAACCGGGCCCGAGTACGAATGTCCCCCCTCCCAACTCCCCCTCTGGCCCGCACTCACGTAGGATTTCAGCATTCGTGCCGGAGCACGTTTACGTCATTATGGTGCGACGGTTTCAGGATGAACAGGAAGAGTGGCGCTCTGTTTACTTTTTTGATAGTAATTTTGAGTCGTTTGGTCCGCGGTGGTCCACAGTCCTCTCACAGCCTGTTGCTAAACAGGTCTGTCGCTTTTGTGGCGCGAAAAATGGTTTTGGAGCGTCGCAAAAACGTGACGTCACGCGTCCTGATCCGTGCTCCAGCATGGTTAGCGCTCACACTACATGCGAACCGCCCAAGTCCAACTGAACCGTGCTCTGGCACCTCTTCCAAGCGGGCCAGGGACGGCTAAACGGACAGCGCACGGGCACAGAGCACTCACACTAGTCAAACGAACCGCGCTTTGGTGGTCAAACGCACTCGGGCACGGTTCAAACTGCCTAGTGTGAGTACACCCTTACTTTGATTTTGGCAACTGTATCCCCTAATAGCAGTGACCTCTTTCAACAGGATAATGCACCCTGCCACACCGCAAACATTGATGGATGGCTTGAGGATCATGATTAAGAAAGCTCACATGGCCTTCATTTTCTCCAGATCTTAATCCAATCAAGCATCTTTGGGATGTGCTGGAACAAATAGCCTCACACATGGAGGCCTTTTCTCTCAATCTGCAGGTTTAAAGGAACCTGCTGCTCACATCTTGGTGTCAGTTACCACAGTGCACCCTTGGAGTCTCTGACTTGATGGATTTGATCTGTTCTGACAGCATAAGAGGGACCTACAAAATATTTGACAATGTTCTGGCTGATTGCGTCAGCTGAATGTATGCATTCATCTATGCACACAAACACCCACGCGATTACACACTGTATTGAAGTTTGAGCCTGAACCAGGTTAGCTCGAATCATTAAACATTTTTAAGAGGCGTTTTTGATGAATAAGTCGCATTTAATTAGCAGTATTTTAGCAAGAGGCTTAATTAAATGTCAGATAAACTGGGAAAGTATGTGAAAAAGAGCTGGGGGTGGAAAGAAAGCTGAGGGAGCACAGGGAGAGAAAGAGGGCTAGAAAGAGGGAGAGGAGAAAGAGAGACAGAGGCAAAGAGGAGGAAGAAAGAGTGCTTCATTCTGGGGGAAGGAAATGAGAGGATGCATTAGAACCAGACATTCAATCAGTCCTGCACAGATACGCACGTGTATGTGTGCGTGCATGTGTGTGTGTGTGTGTGTGTGTGTGTGTGTGTGTGTGTGTGTGTGTGTGTGTGTGTGTGTGTGTGTGTGTGCGTGGATTACTACGGCCCTGCTGGGAGTTGAGCAGAGCGGTATGAGAGAGGCTTGGGGATTAGACCCAGTGAAGATGAAATATCACTCAAGGGCTGAGTGCTACACTCTATCTCTCTCTCTCTTTCTTATAAGTTGTCTATCAATCTTTCAAAATTGAATCCTAAACTCCCTTTATTGTCATGGCTGCATCGCATGCAGCATTTATAATTGACATCAATCTAGACACCTCAAGGCCCACACTGATGCAGATTGTCTGTAGATCCAATGTAATTCAGTTAATCTTTTAGAAGCCCAGAGCCATTACCGCTGTTTTGATACACAATTTAAATGCAATTGATGGTTTATGAAATAATGAGTGACATTCCTCTCAGCCAATCACAACTGCCCCCTCCTTTGTTAAGTAAAGGAAAAGCTGTAACAACACTCCTCAGGGCAAACCTGCAGTGAGAAACCGTAAATCCTTTAAATTATTAGACTAAGAGAGGTGAGGAACTTTACTTTTACTGAGGAACTTTACATTTCACAAAAGCTTTAAAATAAATTGCTGGAAAGTCTCATGTACAATTCAGAGTCCTCAGTTGTGTCTAATGTGGCATTGAAAAGCTCCAGCATTAGCTTTAGTTAATCTAAAAGGGAATCTTTCTTAATTTAAATTTATTCCTTATGAGTGAGATAAACCTCACAATTTAACATTCACTTGTATTTTTTTTCTCTTGTTTAATCATGTTCACAAACGTTTGATTGATATTCTCAAAGAGTTGTATGCTAAAGTTTGGGTGCCCAGGTCAAAATGATTGGAGGAAATAAATACACATCCTTTACAGAAAACAGACAAAACTTCCAGACACATTAAAGTACTATCACTATTGGGAAATAAAAACAAAATACATTGCTCCAAAAGTACATTTTACATATTTTTGATATATCAGTTGATAGATGTTGTGACAATAAAAATTAAATGTGTTCTCTGAAGGGTATATATTTACTTATTGTCGTTTGTAAAATCTTAAAATGTAAACATTTGACCACTTTTGCATATGACTGAGTTCTAAATGACAGAATCTGCTCTTTCAATATAGTAAATAAGCGAGAAATAACTCATATTACATGTGGCGTCGGTTCTTAAAAGTGAACTGGACACAACAACAAAAGAAAGAGAAGCACAACAGTAAAAGATTATTGTCTACATCTTCACAGTCTTCTGGACAAAGATTACTTGGTCTTCCACTAAATTACACAATCAAAGGCTCATCTCCAAAGAACTCTTTTAGGGCATAACTACAGGCTAAAAACCGGCCATTGAAAAGCAGACCTCCAGCGCAGTAACATGCTGATGACTAATGCAGGCATCATATTGAACTGGAAGATGAATCATATGACAGTGTCAGAAGTGCTGAAATAATAATAGTTGATAAAACAGGGGTGGGAGGTTCAGGCAGTTCCATACTGTCACATATTTTGCAATGAAGCTGTGTCTCCCCTCCAGAAAACAAAAATTCTACTCGCTGTTTTGTCATTTTGCAAAAACTGGAGAATGAAGTCTCGTTTTTCACTGAAGAAATTATTATTTTTTTTTTTTACATTAATAACAATAATTGCCTAACTTCTTCTGTGGTCAGACTGTGGCGTTTCTGAGATTTTGAAGGACAATATAATATATATGGTTTAAGGCTTAAAACACAGTTTAAAAACAAGGAAAAAAAATACACCTCAAATTTTTGTTTGCATCCCTAATGGAATTCTGGCAGTGTAACAACATTGCACATTTTTATTTTATGTCTTCTTCTTTATTTTGTGACATAAAATTATTGTTTTATGTCTTCTACTATCAAAAGTGTGTAGTAGACATATTAACATATATTTTAAATTGTGTGTAGCATTTTTTGATTGCATCCCTCAATGAAGTTGCTGCTGTTTAACACTTTACATTCTGTACGCTACCATTCAAACTCAGTCAGTGATTGATCTAAAACTTCCAGAAGGTCTAGACTGATGTTTCTCTCACAAAATCAGTCGTCTCCAATTAAAATGAAATCATGATTGAGTCTTCTATCACTTCCTAACTGTGTTGGTGGCTAATCTGACATGTTAGGGCTTAAATCCAGCTTGTGACATCCTGATCAATGTTCCTTTAGCTACATGGCTACAAATACTGCTTGGGAAAGTCTAATTCATTTCAAGATATTGAACTGCCCAATCGATTCCAACCAGTACTTAATAATGAACGGATTTGTATTAAAGTACTTGTTACGTTTTTAAAAGTGCCCAGACACTCATTTGAATTAATGCATTAAGCTACTTTAAGGTGCATTCATTACTAGCACAGGCGTTCAATGACACACATGCAGCTTGTAGAATCTCCATGGAAAAGCATTGCACGTATAATAGGTGTGCTGGAGCAGATGTACATGAAGTTCGGGTCACAACAAGTAATGCCAAGCAATAGCTAGAAGTGTATAAAGCCCCTCAGTATTGGGCTTTGAACCAATGAATCTGTGTTTTCTGGAGTAAAGAAGCTCCATTCAGTTCATATGGGATGAGCTTAGGATACCAATTGTGATCTAGTGCTAATCATCCAACATCAGTATCTGACCTCAGTTACGCTCTTCTGGCTGATTACGATCAAAAGTTTCAACCTCTTGTATAATGGCTTCCCAGAACAGTGGAGGTTGTAAAAATCCCTTTTAATTTCCTAGACTTCAGATTGTAGGCACAGGTATCTACAAATACCAAGACTCTCCTGTGACCTTGAATTTGAGATTTGACTAATATTAGAGTTAAACCATGACTATAAGGCCTTCGGTTTATGTCAAAAATGTCAAAACTGTGTTGTAAATCAATGAGAAAGAAACATCTCTCTATAGTAAGGATCATTTCCCCTCGCCGTTTTGGAATTTCAGTATGAGAGGCCCTCCCTCAAGTCCATTACTCAGTGCGGTGCTAGTCAGTCTGTTAGGTGATGCAATAGAACCAGTGGTTAGTCTGCTCTTCCAAGTATGTTAAGCCGTTCAGTGATGTGTTAACAGCAGTTTGACAAGATGCAGTGGTGTTTAATGGGGTATTTCCCAGTTAAATCTTTATAAATCAGTTGGCTCATTTTGATGAGGGATGTAACTTTCTGTAATACAGTTGCCATGTTGGGTGCTATATGCGGTACTGTTCATTTAATATTAAAATGTCTCTGGTTCAGTCCAGCTTCAGAAGGACTAACCAATATGGGAGCTTGGATGGCTGTATCTACCTAGACAAGAACTATATTCAGTGGTTCTTTTAGGATCCTAAACCTTCTGTTTCCAATCAAAACAAAATCGAATTACTATAACATTTGTGCTTTAAATACAACAAATGTGATGATGGTATTAAATAAAATGAGTAAAACAATTACAGACATTTTTTTTTTGCCTCATGAAACTTCTGCTCCAATTTAGAAAAAGTAATCACACGCGATGAAGGGGGACTAATCTGTTTCAATGCAATCATCGGTGCTGTTCTCACAGGCCTTGGCACTGAGATTTTTTTTTTTATACATAATAACACCAAAATTGGGTCAGTCATCAATGTGGGAAAATTATTGAGGGGACTTCTCCACTCACCTGTGAGCAATACTCTGACAAAACTGCTGCAAGAAGAAGAATTGCGCCCAATACTCTTGTCCCTACAAAGACTTTAAAAGGGGTCAGCCATGTCTTTTATGGACAAATATGATTAGGGGGGCCAGGAGTGGTCCCTATTGCTAATTTCACATGGTACAATAGGCTGCATCACTCAAGACTGCAGCGCAAGTGGTGGAGTATGTGAGTGTGTCTGTCTGTCTGACAGGGCTTATTAGGAAGACAAATGCCTGCTGTCATGGTTTTGAACTTTGACCACTGAGCTGATTGCTTAGCTTAGCAGTGGAAGTAGACAAAATTTAAACGAAGGAAAAGCTCACAGGTCACACTAAAAGAACAGAAGAATAAGAAGAAGAACCCCAACACACCTGGCCAACTTGGTGGAACCAGAGGCCTTCTCTTAGATCACTGTCACCTATTGTCTTCTATGAACATTCAAAAACAACTGCACATCCTACCCACACTCAGTGGACCTGCACAGTGGCGTAGGTTTCATCTCAGCGTTTAAGGAAGGGACATACGGTCCACTTGACCCATCAAATGATAAGTGTTTTATTGTAATTATTGGTGTAAAGGAGATGCCTCATTAGGAATATGCTGTTAAATGGTTATTAAGGATGCAAATGACTATATTTCAAATCCACCCAAAGTGCTGAACTAAACATATTCCCTCTTGTCAGAAACACCATAACAATATGGCAACTGACTTCTTAACTGGGATGAGATTTTTGTGAAGACGATATTATGCATTTTCTTGTGGGAAAAATTAAATTCCAACATTATGCTTTTTGGACAATTTTGCGTTCAAGCCATAAGCGATTGAATAAAACTCACGAACCTCAAAAACAGAAACATTGGTATTGTTATCTGCACTTCAGTGTCACTCTGTCTATTTAAGACAGTACCTGCTGTTAAATACAACATGAGCTACATTTAATGAGCTGATTAATCAAAAACCAAAAAAAACAAGCATCTGCTTACTCACACTTTGGTTTTGATGTTTAATGGTCTAATATCAGACTTCCTGTTCTCCACTGCATAGATCATGCAGCTTTTAAACACACGGTTGAGGGAGAGACATGTGGTAGTCAGATATTTCTTAAAATAATATTTACATTTTCTTGTGAGAGAGATCAGGAATTTGTGGGTTCGATTCCTAAGACTGCTAAGTACCTCTGAGATACCCTTGAGCAAGGTACCAACCCCACAAACTGCTCGCCGGGTGCTGTGTTCCTGGGTGCCTGCTGCTTCACTTGGTGAATGGGTTAAATGCAGAGGAAGACTTTCATGCTGTTGTGTGTTCATGTATGACAGAATGGTCACTTTCACTTATATTCCAATATTATTCCTTTTAGACAGTTTTGCATTCAGCTATTAAATTCACTGACATGTGAAGTTAATAACATTAATGATCTCATTACAATGGCACCTGTCAAGGCGTGGGATATATTAGGCAGCAAGTGAACGGGCTGTTCTTAAATGGGCTGTGTTGGAAGCAGGACAAATGAGCAAATGAATGTGAGTGACTGTGACAATGGCCAAAACCCCTTCATGGCAGCAGTGTTCCCTAAAGGCAGTGGCCTCTTTCAGCAGGATAATCTGTCCTGCCACACTGCGGAATTGTTCCAGAAAGTTTGAGGAACATTCCCTAGATCTAAAGTAGACTGAGCATTTGTGGGATGTGATAAACAAATGGACAAAGTATTCTCACTAGACGTAAAGAATCTTTTACTAATTTTCATGCTGCCAAACACCACAACCTTCAGAGGTCTTGTGGAGGCAATTCATTTATGGGGTCCGTTCTGGTGGCACAAAAGTGGGTTCTTCACTCATTGGTACCAGCTCAGTTTGGTTCAGTTCGGTTCTACTCTGTTCAGTTTGGTTTCGGACCTACAGTTTTCCACTACAACTAGACCAAACATTCGGAGCAGCATCCCGAGCGGAGCGCTCTAAGCTGAGGTAAACAACCCGGCATCATTACAGTCGTCAGCATGGATGAAGTCAGAGAGATTTATTTATTATCCTTGGTTGGCTTAAAGAAGCAACATTAGGCTAACGCTAATGCTAACGCTAACATTCAGTCGGTGTCCTTGTGTGCCAGAAATAAAATAATTTTTTAAAATAAAATGTATTATTATTATTAGTCAACGACACTGGCGTAACCATAGTGATGAACGATCAGTAACCTCCAATATGTACACGTCATAATTTAGTATCCGTTCAGCACGCTTGGAACCTCGGCCAAGGTGGTACCAAGAATGGTACCAGGTACCAGATTTTAGTTATGGAAAAGCAAAAAAACCAAAAAAAAACAAACAATCCGAACCGAGCTGGTGTCAGTCAGTGGAAAACCCCCAAAAAGGAACTCCCTACTTTTAGGCAGTGGTGGACAGTAATATAGTAGATTTACTTGAATACTGTTCTTAAGTAGAGTTTCTGAGTATTTGTACTTCACTTGAGTAGTATTTTTTTGTAAACATTTTACTTCACTTCATTTCTACCAATGGTCTCATTACTCTTTACTTTTGAATTCTGAAAGGTGATTGTTTTTTCCGGGGTGACAGTAGATTAACGTCGCCTCTGAGGTATTCTGTAACCATAAAATTAATCCAACGCTGTATTGCATTTCTGCAACGCACATGACTATATCTTGATGAAATATTTATATTTTTTGGTGCTATACGGTTGCATAAGATCCTGTAACACACTCTGTCTCTCTGTCACTCTCTCACAGTTACGCTCTCACACTCTTAAGCACACTCTCTCACAGTCACCCTCTCTCTCACACTCTCTACCCTAGACTAACAAGCACAGCCTCCATAACTCAAAACACACTTACTGGTGTAGAATCCAGACAGGACATGTAATTACTCAGTTTGTGTGTGTGTGTGTGTGTGTGTGTGTGTGTGGGTACGGGTATCCATCCTCATTTTCTTATTTTACATGCTATTTTGCATTTACAGCAGTTTCACTCTTAACTTGATTAAGATGCACATTACTTACAAATAGGCTTACATGGTACATTGTGTCAGAACACCTACCATGCAGTTTTATGGGGGTGGGTAGATGGGTAGAATTGCAATTAAAAATAATCAAATGTGTCATTCTGCAACATTTTGCCAATTCCTTATTCTAGAGGTTCTATACAAGCTAGTATGAGGCATTAGGTATTGTATGTGTTGTGCCAATAATGCAACCATGCAGTGAAAAGAAATGTACTTTTAATACTTAAGTATTTGTAAAAGCAAGCACTTCAGTACTTAATCTAGGTGAAAATTTGACTGTATGACTTTCACTTGTATTGGAGTAACATTTGACCAGTGGTATCTGTACTTTCACTTAAGTAGATGAATGTAAATACTTTGTCAACCTCTGGTTTTGAGTTACTAAGAATAGAGCTAACCCCACAGGTTTGTCAAAATGGATGGTTAATTTTGCAAAAGTAGCCTTACGTTTGAGTGGCTCACTTTGTTATAACATAGTATGAAAGTAAAGGAATAGACTTAATCCCATGCCACATCACTTTTAACGCACAGAAGTGTTTGCGTGCTAAAAGTATGCGTGAAGCAATAATCATTCAAAATCACATTCAGGAGAAACACGTTTATAGGCAGATTTAACATATTTTATCAGGGTTTTTTTTTTAGAATAGAGAATATTGTTACAGGGCAGACTACAGAAAGCAAAACATCCAAATCCTAGACATTTTAGAAATCCCAGCCAGATACATTACTAGTTTCAAAATAAGGTTACTTCTCGGAAAAAGGGTCACTTTAGCACAGAACAAAATGTACCAACTTTTGACCATTTTTGTTTACTACAAGGCAAAAGAGAAGTTTTTTTTTAAAATGCCATTCAGTTTTCAAATAGAGAAAACTTGCTTAGAGTTCATAATATGGGCATGATGTTGACTATGGGAAGACAACACAGTTTACCTAGGCTTATGGTAAACAACCTGTGTTTTGATTGGCTGACCCCTTTACACATAAAAAGGCATGAAACACATTAAAAAAAAAAAAGCCTGACTACATGCACCTGATGATCACACACTCACCCTGACACCGGTTAACTCTAAAGACTGCCTCTACTGGCAGCCACCCTGAAACTAAACTAAAACGTGCACAACACAAACTAAATAAACTTAAAGGCTACCACTAATGGTAGCCACCCTGAGGCACACTCACACCCTTAACTAAAAGGCTGCCTTTAACGGCAGCCACCCAGAGACATCACAACAGAGATGATGAGACACATTCTTCAGCACACTGTACATATTTGTGTCTTTAAAAAAGATCACTGTATGTATTATTGATGTTGTTATTATTATACCTTTTAAGTTACAGCATCTTTTAAATTGCATTAGCATGGAACTTGCATAGTTATATTAGTGAAGCCCATTTAATTCTAAGAAATTTAATGTTTTGAGGGATTTGTAGTTGGAATCTTGAATCCCAGACAAAGTTATTTTAGCTGGTATTTGGTTTCATTTTCATTAACATTACAAGATAGGGGTGAGGTTCTGTAGTCACCTTGCAGCTCTTGTATCATTGAATTTATACATACAGTGGAGGAAATCATTATTTGACTCCGCTGGGATTTTGTAAATTTGTCCAATGACAAAGAAATGAAAAGTCTCAGAACAGGATCATTTTAATGGTAGGTTTATTTTAACAGTGACAGAAAGCACATCAAAAGGAAACTTGAAAAAATAACTTTAAATA
>JBBJLR010124988.1:0-18464 GCA_037577145.1 Brachypetersius gabonensis | reverse complement strand
ACTGCATTTCGTTGCCCTGTACTTGTACATGTGTAATGACAATAAAGTTGAATCTAATCTAATCTAATCTAATCTATTGTTCGCCTTGGTCCTAATGCCCGCCTGCTACCTACAGCAGCTTCAACAGCCAGTATGTCATTTTAATTAAATAATGATAGCTAGACCCCCCCAAAATAGAACTAAAGACGCCCATGGAGGAGGGTGACTGGCGAGAAGGATTCACATTCACTATTTAACACACACATTCATGACAAATAATCTCTAATACTACATAACAACATCTACTCCTCTAACATTCCCCAAAACACAGAAAAAGGGCCAACCGGCCACCTACTTCGCATGCAAAGCCTCCTGGGAGGTCAGTCCTGCCATGCCGCTTGCTACAATATACTATTGTTTTCTCATTCAATAAGCAGAAAAGCTCCTCATAACCTCAGCTGCTGAGGGTGTAGGATGTGTGTGTGTTAGTTTCTTTGACAGTAACACATTCTGACACTCTTCATGCATTGCATGGCCAGTGGTGAAGCTTGGGGACACAAAAGCGGGCAGAGCACAGAACCCTGAGGGACTCCAGAACTGGAGATGATAGCATAGGAGGTGAAGTTCTATAACATCTTAAAGTTGATTCAGGTAATCCAGGATACAGAGGCAGTATCTAAGCTCAAGTGTGTAAAATGATGTAAGATGATGATGAGGAATTTTCAATTTAGTGACTGCAATGCCTATCCATCATGGGGCTGACGCTCCAATGCACTGTAATTCGTTTGTGATAAGCTCGTATTAAGTTATTCCACTCTTAGGTGCTCCATGACACTGTTGTCAGTATATCCATCAGGCTGCTACTGTCATTGAGATTGCATTTATCTGGAAACATATGAGGTTTGGTTAGTACTTTTGTGTAGTTGTCTTATTGGATTTCAAATTAACCACATTTATTGCAGTATCAGTCAGCTTTATTTAATCGCAGTAGCCCTCCTGAGCAGTCCCTGCTCTTTTTCAAGGGCACCATGCTGGGATATGGGTGAACATGTAGAATCCGAAAGCCCAAGGTTAAATGTCTTTCAATGGCAATTGCTCACAGGTTTTATATACACTGCATGAATGTATATATTTATACACACACACACATAGAAAAAGGGGTAGAGAGAGAGAGACACCCACACACTTTTGGTTCAAAAACATATTTTTAAAGCTCCTACACCATCAATCCATTTGGTTCATCTAGGCATCTAGGTGCCTCCTAATGAAGCTGCCTGAGCGTGTGTAAAGCTAACCAAAGAAAGTTTGTTTTAAAAATACAGAAAAACCATTAGTCCAGTAGTGGGTCCTGAGAAAATGCTGGTAAAAGAAAGAATGAATATGATCCTATGCAGTCTTTCTAAATGGAGCAGGAAATTGCATACATTCACATTATGTAATCTCAGGGTTGGGATGTAGCCGATCAGGGATTTTAGTATGTTGGGAAACTGTGTTTAGAACACAGAAGTAACTGTATTCAGTCCGTTTTACATTCGGAAAAGCCAATATTCACAATAGTTTTATTTTACATTTTATGGCCAATACTTTTAACACACCTGCCCACTACATCTCAAAAGAAACTCACACTCACTGAATACATTCTAAAAAGGACCTCAACAAACAGCTTTTTTTCAACAAACAGTGAACCTTGGCCTGAGCAGACTGATAAAGCAGTTTAATGAGTCAGCTGTTTATTTTGTTACTTGTAGGACCAGGACCAGGAAAGTGTATTCAGTATTCAGTCAACATAGCTTTTTCAAACTAGTCTGCATGTTGTTAACTTTTTCTCCGTTAATCCATTTTCACAGTAGCCATAACATGAAGGTGCATGAAGCCATAACTTTTTAAAATGTTAAAAGTTAACATTTTGAGTCATTAAAGTTTTTTGAAAAGAGTTTTGTAACAGTTACCAACTCAAAAATATTTTAGCTTTAAAATAGAATTATAATTTGAATTATATTTAGAACAATACATGATGGATTTACCAGTGTAATATCTCTATCTCTAAGCTGGCATGCTTGATAAAAGTCTTTGTCCTGAGTGGAACATGGAAGCAAGCCATACGAGTAATGGTCACGTCCACATCTGCTCCTACCCAAGCCATCACCCTGTCCTGTCCTCTCCCTCAGCAGTCTTTCAGCCCAGCGGTAGGTTGCTAAATTGTAAGGCGAGTGTTCCCCTGTCATGCAGGTCAGCACGGATCACAGCCTCAATTTTGAGTTTTATCGCCCTCCCCCCTCCACAGGGAATGGAAAAAAAGCGACAAAGTACAGTCTGCCATGCTATTCATTCTCATTCTCTTTCCCGTCGCTCCTTTACACTCGACTTGCTCCAGCATTGAGGTAATTACAATTCGCCTCTTTTCTGAAAGCTCAGGCTGTAAAATTCAATCAGCAGTCAAGCAAGATTTAATTCCCCTGCCTCACAAATGATGAAGCAAAGCAGCGCAGCACTAGCTATTGATTGAGTTGTTAAGTCCATCTTGTATTTTGTCACCTTGAACACTCTTCTGTAGTACTATCACTTGAACTCCCCCATCCCTCGTCAGTATGTCATCTCTGTGGGAAAGTCTCAGCTATCGTATCAAGGATTACAGATGTCGTTTTTGTTTGTGGAGCCCTCTAATCATTGCCCTGAGGGTCTGCAACCAGAAAAAATGTTTAACCTTAAATCCTCTTAAGGTCCCTCTGAGGAGATATGATGGATTATCTGCAGTGTGCATTCACCGTGCTGACCTCCAGTTTCTACAGAACTAATTAAAATTCTACGTTTTAACGTGGCAGGTGATCCTTCAGACAGGAACCTGAATTATAGTCAGCCTGTAGGATGTTCATGATCTTATTTTTAGGCTTAATGTTGGGAAGTACTCATCAAATGTACATCAGTATTGTAATATGGCATCTAATTAAGAGTAAAATGACATAAAGCACAAGGATGAAAACAAGTATCTGGGGGGCACTTGTTCGGACAAAGCACTGAACAACCTAACAGGGAAAAAATTGCATTTGGGTTCTGAGATTATCAGTGAATTAACCTAACAATTCTGTCCTTTATGTTCCTGTTTCCCTTGTGTTCCTACCCTGTATGTTTTAGGGCCTAGACACACCAAACTATTGAGCGGAAACTAGCGCTACAGTTCGTAGAAAATAGCTACAAAGATTTAGATTAAATAGATCTTGCCAAAACCAGAACCAGAGCTGGCAGGTTTGATCAGTAATGCTCAGAGTTTGACTTGAATTTAAAATGTTTATAGCAAGATTGGCTATGAAATTGCAAGTATAATTGTCCATATTTAAATTAAGCCTAGTGTATGAATACAAGACACCTTTGTATTCATTTTACAATGTACCTTGTGCAGTTGGAAGTCCATGAGGCCAGTATGGTTCTTCCAGACTGAAAACATTTGTCATTGTTGAATACATTTGGTAACACTTAATTAAATATTTTTTTTCTGATGATTTAGCCAATTTAGCTTTCATATTCTCTACCTTATTAGTGATTGTGAGGTTTAGATGTGGCTTGGGTCAAATTTTGCTTGTCTTTGTTTAGATTCTGGTTCAACATTTGATTGAGATTTTTTTTACATTGGCTGTAATTGGTTTCGGACCAACATTTTTGGCCAGATTGCTAGTCAAGTAGGGAGTGTTGCTGTTCCAGACTTGAGATTCAGTTTGTCCTGCTGGTTAAAAGATGTGATAATATACTGACTCATTTCAAATTGACTGTTGGTTTAATGGATTTGACCTGTTTTAAGCCCAGATCTGTTCCCTTCATTGGATAACAAACAGTGTAGTTAAATAATTCATGCCATTTGGTGGCTTAAGGCTGGTCCTGCTTTAAACTTCTCAATAACTAGCTATTTACCATTAAAAATCCCTTTTAGTCAAAAAAGGCCTACCGTGTTTTCATGAAAGCAGCAGCAAACACTATAAACAGAACTACATCAGCTGATTTAGTGTGTAATTGCTGAGCTTTAGCATCCCCTGGGCCCCGAGGTGAGCATGTTTGAAAATGCATTAGCAGTCTTGCAAATGCTTTAGCTTGGAAATACGTGTGTAATGCCATCTTATCTTTCTTCCCCTCTATCCCTGGGAAGCTGCCGTATCTATCTACTGTGAGGGCTGGGGCACTAGGGGGCTTATCAAGTCAACAAAATGAATGAGAATTAAAAGGCCAGGAAAAGAATGCACAAAGAGATTCTGGCCTCAGAATGCTTTTTATGCTGCTTCTTGCTAAACACTTGCATATCTAGCTTTTTTATTTTTCTAAAGATGTTAATCAGTCATAATACAGCCATACCACTTTGATAAGGCATAATGTCTGCCATGAATTATTTCACTTTTATGACCACCAAAGACAGGAATGGATTCCAGCTGGACTGTCAAATACATTCAGCTTGAGTTGAGACATCGTTGCAGGTCTTGTAGGCCTTCCTGGACTTTGTCTTTTGAATTTCTCAGAACACAAAGCTTCCAAGAAGTCAGTGCTGAAGAACAGCTGTCAATTTTTGGCTTGTCTGAAGATGTTTATCCTGCATGGTTGATCAGTGAGTCACATTCTCTCACATATGGATCATCATAAGTACAGCTAAACCCAGGAGAACCACTTGGAGTGAATGGATTCATTCAGCCTGTATATCATGTTGAAGGAAGCCCATTACAATTTCACCTGCCCAGCGTTGTCACACGCCACTGCTTTTGAAAACTGGAAATAGAAGTTTGAAAGAAATACATTTTACACTTGACCTCTGGCAGGACCCAGACTTGTAATTTATGACAAGTGTGAACTGTGCAGCATACAAAGATTAAGCTGTCTTGTTTTATTTATGCAGTCAAACAGGACCTCTGTTTGTTTCTACACCATGGGGTTTCCATGTCTGGAACAACCTCTGTTTCTACTCTGAGAAGGATATGACTACACACTTCTCCTCACTGTATCTGTATTTTTTTCTTGAACTGGCCATGCACATCTTGTCATACCTGGAGATAAAATGATGAATACTTATCTGGGGTTTGTGACAAGAGAGAGGCTACACTGACTATAAAATCTGCGTTCTCTAATAACTCAAAGCATTGTAAGAAGACCAGGTACCATATAGTATTATTGCTATCGTGATGAGGGAGAGAAAAATCATTTTTGTCCTGTCAGAGATGTGTGAAGAACATCCTTCATACATAAGTTTCATACGTAACCCCATAAAGATTCTATTCCTGTTTAGGGTCTTAGAAACATATTTCCAAGCCAAGAACTATTCAGGAACCTTGATCTATCTGCTTACTAAACACATTGCCATTTAGAAACATTCGATGTGCAGCCTTCTATTGAAAACCAATGCCAACTCTTCAAATCAATTATTAACCCTTAGAGCACAAGTGGCAGTGTATGAAGCAATGAGCAGCAAACGGCAGGCTTGTAAGAGAGCAAATTATTTTTTTATACCAGATTTTACTGATACATTTTGAATTCTAAGGGTTAAAAGCAATTCATGATTTTCTAAACTAACAATGCTGTAATAAGCTTTATTTTTTCAAATTGAACCTCTTAGTTCATATATCCAAATACGGGCAAAATTGCAAGACCAGAAGACCACCTAGACCAACCTATCTCTTATGTTGTCTGTTTATAAGATAGCTTCAACAAACCTGTCCTGCTTAGGGCAAACTTTTATTGCACTTGTTTTTTGTATTTCTGTGTGAAAATGAGTTTTAAAAGCATTTCCTCTGCACTCCGCTTTGCTACTTATATACAAAACTACCAAAGAAATGCCCACCGAAACTCCTTCCAGTTCTAGTTAAGTGTCAACTGTGTGAAGCACCCACATTCAGTACTTTGACCTTTCTGTCCATCTGTTCTATAGCATTAAGAATGCTTCGCCCAATGAACATGATGCTAATCTACCTTATTAGCATGTTGTTCACACCTCCCTTCATAATGAAATGAGGAGAAGTAGCCCATCACGAGGCCGGAACACAGCAGAGCCAGACACTGGCGTGCTTCCTTCATTAATCCAGAGTAAAGACTGGGAGCCCATGCAGAGATAGCTAAGTATTACCCCTAAATGGTGGTAATTGGATCCATTTAGCAATGCAGCTATTTAAGCCCAGTCTGTTGCCTCCTAAATCACACACATCTGCCAGCATAGACACAGACGTTCCTATGCTAATGTGACTTCGTCTCAATAACGTTCTGAGAATCATTGATGCAATTTTGTGAAATTAAGCCATCAGGCATATACTTTCTTTTGTGCAGCAATCACTGAGTTTTCAGCAAGAGATGTAACCTGTCATCTGTGTATGAGAGAGAGAGAGAGAGAGAGAGAGAGAGAGAGAGAGAGAGAGAGAGAGAGAGAGACAGAAAGAAAGAAAAAATGATAAAAGGCTCTGGAATGGTACTTTGGAGGATGATAGGTCAGCAATAGCTGAGCCATTTATAGAAGAACATTTCTGTCTTCACATAAAGGTTTTGTGATGATATTCTGGTCATTTAGACCAGTGATTCCCAACCTGGGGTCCGGGCCCCCCTGAGGGGGGCGTGAGAGATCACTAGGGGGGGGTTGGTCTCGCACAATTTTGTCTGCACTGACGTTACCAAAATTTTATTAATAAAAACATTAAGTAAGTAAGTAAATTTTATTTCTATAGCGCTTTAAAAACAGCCTCAGTTGACCAGAGTGCTTTACATATAGAACATATATAAACAATTAAAATAAAATCAGATAAAACAAAATACAGTCAGACAATCAAACAGAGTCAAAAGTCAATTTAAAAAGGTGTGTTTTAAGAGGTTTCTTAAAATGATCATAGTCTGGGGCAGATCTAACACACACTGGGAGGCTATTCAAAAGCATCGGGCCTGCGACGGAAAAGGCCCTGTCCCCTTTAGTCTTTAACCTAGACCTAGAAACATGAAGTAAAAGTTGGTTGGACGATCTCAATGATCTAGTTGGAGTGTGAAGGATTAAGAGATCAGACAGATATGAAGGTGCCAATCCATGGAGGCTTTTAAAAACCTGCAGTAAGATTTTAAATTGAATTCTAAATTGCACAGGAAGTCAATGCAGTTCGGTCAACATTGGTGTGATATGATCACACCGTTTTGTTCTGGTTAAAAGACGAGCAGCTGCATTTTGAATTATTTGCAGGCGACGGAGTAAGGATTGATCAAGTCAGCAGTACAGAGAATTACAATAGTCTATTCTAGAGGTGACAAAGACATGAATGACTTTTTCAAAGTCCTGGCGCGATAAATATGCCTTGACCTTTGCCAACATCCTCAACTGAAAGAAGCTAATCTTCACAACAGATCAAATCTGTGCCTCTAGTTTAAAATCTTTATCCAATATAAAACCAAGATTTCTAGCTGTTGGGTGGCAAAAAAAAAAATAACGAGCCAATAGTACTATCAAAGCCTTCCAACAGAGTGGGTTGCCCAAACACGATAATTTCAGTTTTACTTTTGTTTAAATTCAGAAAGTTAGCCTCCATCCATGTACAAATATGCCTTAAGCACGTCTGAAGTATTTGCAATGAGGAATTATTGGCCTGAATGGGCAGATAGATCTGTACATCATCAACAAAACAATAAAAAGAAATATTGTACTTTCTGAATATCGAACCTAATGGAAATAGATATAATGAAAACAGGATAGGACCTAAAATAGAACCCTGAGGCACTCCACACCTTAAAGGGGATGATGCCGAGGAATACGGGCCTAAATGTACAGAAATGCTCCTGTTGGACAAGTATGACCAGAACCAAGAGCAGTCCCAGAAATGCCTGCACATGTCTCCAAATGAGATTAAAGAATATTATGGTCCACCGTATCGAAGGCGGCAGTCAGATCTAAAAGTACTAAAACTGCAGAACGTCCTGAGTCCAATATTAAAAACAGGCCATTAAAAACTTTAACAAGAGCTGTTTCTGTACTGTGAAAAGTTTTAAAGCCAAACTGGAACTTCTCAAAAATGCCATGAGTATCCAGATGAGTCTGAAGTTGCTCATACACCACCTTCTCCAAGACCTTTGAAAGAAAGGGTAGCTTAGAGATGGGCCTAAAGTTAGATAGCACACCAGGGTCAAGGTTCTGCTTTTTGATCAGAGGTTGTACAACAGCATGTTTGAAAGCAGCTGGAACACAACCAAACATCAAAGATGAGTTAATCAGAGCCACGATACATGGCCCAAGGCAATTTAAGGTTTCCTTAAGAAGTCGAGGTGGAATTCAGTCTAAACGACAAAAGGAGGGTTTCAGATGCTTAATTATTTGGGTTACTGAGGTGAGAGTCACCAACTCAAACTTCTCAAAACCCACTGGGCATTTGAGACATACAGCAAGTTCAGGGGCAGTTGGAGAGTGTACTGTCTTAACAGCAGCAATTTTATCGTTAAAAAGGGTAAGAAATCTATTACATAATGAAGATGAAGGGACTACACAGTCAGAGGAACGAGGATTTAAAAGAGAATTAAGAGTGCTAAAAAGAAACCGAGGTTTATGACTATCCGACACCATATTGGATAAGTATTTGGTTTTTGCAGCTTTCACAGCTTTCTGATATTCAGCCAAACTATTTTTTACAATATCCAATGAGACGTGAAGCCGATCCTTCTTCTACCTTCTCTCTGCGCATCTACAAGCGTGTCTAAGCGCACGAGTGGTCTCATTTAACCAGGGTTCCGCTTTGAGTTTTAAGTGTTTCAGCTTGAACGGGGCCACCAAGTCCAGCAGATCAGTACATGAAGAATTAAAAAGCGTTAAAATGTCATCCGGGTCTAAATTACAATAATCATTTTGGATGTGTAGCGGTGGTTTGTTAAAACCTGCAGAAACACTTAAAGCAGTTAGCAGTTAAAGCATCAACCATTCTTATACTATAAACCGATGAATCCATTTTAGTTTGAACCGTTTCTATCATAATACTAAATAAAACTGCCAAGTGGTCAGAAATACGCGAATCACTAATTTCATCAATGCATACTCTTAAAGCAATAGACAAAACAAGGCCCAATGTGTGACCTTTTTCATGTGTCGGTCCGTCTACGGACTGAACAAGATTAAATGAGTCAATGAGGTTCAGAAATTCTTTAACCATAGGGCCAGATTCACAGCATAAATATTAAAATCCCCAACAATTAAAAACTTATCATACCTCAGTCTTAGATTGGCCACAAAATCTGTAAAATCCTGTAAGAATTCCTTGTTGAACCTTGTTGAACTTAATCAGTGCACACAGTACAGGAGCGCTTACATTTAAAACAAAATTCATACACTCCCAATGTCTGAGAAACGTAAAAGGGTGTGTGTGTATATATAAAAGTATAAAAACCTACAACCACTGTTTATTTTTTGCAAATAAAAGTGTGCAATTAATCACTTCATTATTTTTGTGTGTCTATGGGGGTAGGAGTTGGGTTTGGGGGGGCCCGGCTTGTCTTGGACACAGGCAAGGGGGGCTTCAAGGAAAAAAGGTTGGGAACAGCCTTTACAGCTGTAAAATAGATGGGTGTTGTTGGTGTACTCGGCTTTGAACTGCACCATGTTAGCATATAGATACATTAAAGTATATGGAAGGAGCAGTCTTATTTACATTTATGGCATTTAGCAGACGCAAAGGTAACTAAAAAAGTTCCGTAACTACAGGGGACAGTCTCCCTGTGGTGGTATGCTAAAGGTAAGATCCGAACCCATGACCTCTTGATCTGGAGGCGAGTATCCTACCCACTGAGCTACCTCCCCACCCAATTTATATGTATTGGCCAGCATATTATTTCCCATTAATATTCTTCTATATGTTTAACATGATGAACACTGGTATCAAACAGTAATAAATAAATGCATGAGAAGCATCACCTGGCTTCAAAACACTCAGAATCACCCTTTTCAGTCCAATTAGTAATTTTCAGAAGTTAACCACATTCAGTTGTTGACGTTCATATAGCAATACAAGCTGGTGGTTAACTTAAACACAAACATGATCATGTTTAAAATCACACATGCCTGCAAAATTTGTCTAAACCTAACTTTATTTGGAAATATATGCTGAAAAGTTTACAGAAACTAGCAAACATGTTTAGACAGCCATTCATCCATTTACTAATATGGAACTCATTCACATAATTCACAAAAAAAAACAACCGTTTTACTTAGAACTGGCAATAGTTGCCAGATTTATAAAGTGAAAAAGACAAAATTATTGAACACAATCAATATGTTCAGTTCAGTTGAATAAATACACAGACAGTGGCAGTCCATGTAAAATGACACTTATTGCAAGCTAAATTACCTTTCATTACATGTTGGCGGAGAAACCCACCTGGAGTTGAGAGTATATGAACCGATGTTGTGAAATGTCATGGGATTGGATCTGCTTGTCTTTGCCATATTGGTGGCCTGGTTCATTAGGCTTGTTGTATTAGCCAGCTTGTCTCTGCCTGTCATGACTGATAATAAGATATTACGGCCAACAGTCACGCCATGCTGGACCTCATTGTTATGAATTCTAATGAATTCAATCTAGCCAGGAAGCTCACTCAAAGTCCAAGCCTAAATGTCACATGTTCTGATTGACAACTGGGTGGATTAGGCAGGGCTCATATCAAGTATGCTGGTGGTATTTGCCATGGCATAATATTCATGAAACGACAGTTTGTCAGATGGCATGCACAGCTTTATTTCCAGTGCTAATTAGCAAAGCCAGCGAGTATGAAAATGCAAGGACAAAAAGAAGTTATGGGCATAAAACAAAGTGAATTCGTGGTTTTGATTTTAAATGATTATATTTAAGATATTGACCCACTTTCCAGTGATGCAGTATTTTGTTGAAGGTTGTAATGCCTGCAAGTTCAGTTAATTTCATTTTATTTAGTATATCTATTTCTAGCCATTTAGGAAACTAATGTCTTTGCATTGCAGAAGGAACGATTTTCCTTATTTAATAATTTAAAAGGAAATGATAAAAGTGCTGACATTGCTCACAACGCAATGAAAAAAAAATAATGCACCCATGGGAAGAGTATTAAAAAATCAATGACAGCATATTCCAGAGTAATAGAAAAATAGTGAAATACCTACATAACAGAAATAGCTGCATGTAGTGAACTGTCTTTTGTTGCCCTCTGTCACACGGGAACGAGAATGCAGGACCAAGACTGACCAAAAACACAACCTTGTTGCGTGGTGGAAGAGCCCGACGCGGATGGCACGAGGGAGCGGGTGAACCACGCTGTTTATTCTGAGAACGCTCGGTTAAAGAGTAAGGACCCGCACCAAACAGGTCCTCGTTCTCACTCGCGCACACAGGGAAAGACAGAGGTAGCTCCGTAGAGCAGTGAGTACTCACGAACCACGATAAGGGGTGGAGAGAGACACATCTAGACTGAAGCATGCCACTTTAATGTCTGTGCAAGGAACACACACCTGCTTTCTACTTTTATACCTGGCGTGCAGTCATTTCCGGTGCCTGTGGACTGCACGTGCCCTGGTGTGCGTGACACCCTCAAGGCTATATCTATTTTCAGTCTATGTTTTGGCTATAGAGTTTTCCTTGTATTTAATCAAATGTACTAGTACTGATCTCATTTCATTATCAAGTTTATTAGAAAGAAAAGTTGAAATGTGAATCAGAATGTTATCCATTCATGATTACGGTTATCCATAATGACTAATAACCAGCAGTCAGACTGGAGACCTAACCCAGTGTACACTGGGTTTTAGTTTCATATCACTAGTTACAGTTGTCCACTGTTTCAGTAATGTTTGTTTTGGTTGGTCTGTTAAGTGTATTGTGTATTTAATTTAATTTGTTGGTCCACTGACTTATGTTTCAAGTTTACACCCATCCTTTTTATGTTTGAAAATAAATGTTAAGTTTAAGAAATGGAAATCTGTGTCTGCGTCTCCCTCACTACTTGAGGACAGGGAACCATGACACTTATTTTCCATCGGGAAATCTCTCAAAAAGAGAGTAAAAGCATAACAAATGATATCTGAAGCCCAATTACAAGCTTTACATTTACTTTACTTAAGCAACACATACGGTCTGAAAGTTACTGAAGATCAGCTTCAGGATATAGTTTATTGACAAAATCCTTGAAAGAACATTGATGATAAAATGAAACATTTATGGAAGCTTAGTAGCTTAGTAAATAACTCCATGAATTATAACACTCTTACAGCACTGAGCAAGGAACATATCTGTAATTAGAGAAATATTAAGAAATATTGAGACTAACCCTTAGTATGCATGGGCCCGACTACACTGAGAATGTAAATTCTCACCTTTACTCTCAGGCTTGGGGAGGTGGTATGTTTTCCTTTTAAAGGGAATCATACATTGCACATGTGCACAGTCTAAATAGGGCATGAAAGGAGAGAAAAGGCAATTAAAGCATCTTCCATTTCTGGCCCAAAAAAGATAAACAATATTTTCTATCAATGTTGTGTTATGATGCAAGAAGTGTCATGGCAGAATATTACCAATAAAGAGTAAACAGTGAGAGAAAACACAATTATTTGTTCTGCTTCTGTGAATAATGCATAAGGAAATGGGAACCCAGAATGGGGACCTAATTGGGAGCGCTTCATTAGCTTGTGTCAAGGTTTGCTCCTAGAAAGCTACCATGCTGCAATTTACTTCTGATACATTTAGATAAGCCTGATCAGGGCCATTTTAGTCCCACAGTAGCATATGCTAAAGTTTGAATGAAGGATTTTTTTTACTTTCTAACATATAAACTGTCAATCTAACTTTTACTACCTTTTGTTGAACTGTAACAATTTCATCCTTATGCAACAGGACATGCTATTATTGAGTTGCAATAAAACTGTGGATCTATTTTGTTTAGATTGATTCTCACTAACTTTTCAAGTTATTAATCAGGGTACACAGTCTGGGAATTAAACATAACTATGACCATTAGGCCTTCTGTTTGAGCAGAAAAACAAAATCATAAAAGGAAAATGATAAAGTCAGTTCAATTTCTATGGTGCTGCCCTGGCATTTATAGTACCATATTGGCTTTTAGCCTTTTGGCTTTTAAACCGATGTTTGTTCTCCTACAAGCTCGCCATTTGCTGCTCTCCAGGCTTTCCCCACCCATAGGTGTAGGTTTTCCCCACCCATTTATGAGGAGAGACTATCGTCCAACCACCCAAACCACGGCACCCTCCCCCAAACCCCGCCCCAAGCCCAAACCCTGCCCCCATGCGTAGACATATGCGAACCCCTCACATTACAATGCTTCCGACGCCTCTGGACATCTTAATAAATCCATCCATCAATCTATTCATGAATTTGTCATCTGAGCCATCTGTCCTTAACTAGAATCCTATCTGAGCAGACATTGGGCAAAATAATTGCTGGCGGTGTATGCTCGTATATTGGATATGGGGAGAACATGCAAACTCCACACAGAAGGAACCTGTGGCCACTCTGGCTGGGAATTGAACCCAGTTTTAGTTCAGAGAAATCATTAGACCTTGAATTTCCTTAGGGTTCGTCACTGCTTTCGTCTGTCCAGTCAAGTCACCATTTAGCATATCACATTAGCTGCTGGCAATCCTTTCTTTAAAAAAAGAATAATTAATAAAAAAAAGCCCTGATATTTAAGTATTTTTGCTTTGATAAATCCTTTTATATGATTCTATATGAAATCCTGTAACTTAAAGCTTAATTATTCATTTAACAAAGAACAGAGAAGCTGACTTTTTTTTTTTATTATAGTGCCATTTAACAGAAACCATATTGCCATTCCATTTAATTCAAATGAAAAATGGCAAATCACTAATGCTGATTATAATCATTATGTAATATTGTAATTGAAATATTGTAGCCAAAATATTTTTATTACTAACTTCTCCATATGGTATTTCCTGCTATTAACAAGCTGTAATTCAGCTGCATTGCAATTCTCATCAAGTCCGTATCACTATAATGAGGCACATTATTTTTTTCTCCAACTTTGACCCCTCCAAACACCTGGCCCTATCAGAAGCTTATCATGCATTGGCAGAGGTATTCATTAAAGCCATAAGCGTCGAATAGAAAGCCTGCCAGGCAAAGCCAAGTATTTGACAGATTTAATGAGCCCACTGGCTAACCGTGAGATGAGGGAGAGAAAGGCTGAAATGGGGCCGATTCATTCAGCGCCCACGCTCGCTTATTTTAATGGGGAATTAAATTGAACTGACAGACAGTGGGCACCATAGTAAACACATGGTTATTTATGCTTAACTTCTCCCAGGCATTACCAGCTTACCAACAGTGCACTGGAGGTGATCAATATACATATATTTGCAGAAACTGAATTCTGAACAAATACAGATCACTACTGGTTATTTTATTCCACTACCCTATTTTTCCACTGGTGATTTTCCTATTCAGACCAAAGCTGTGAAATGGAAGTTCATGTTGGAATCACATTTTGCATGGAAAAGAAAATATTTGCATGTAAAGCATTGTAGATCCCATTGAAACTTCTTATATTTATATTATACCTAAGTTATCTCACAATTCAACATATTTTTTTTCCATTCATCAAAATCCTGAAATACTCAGTGGAGGTTAATAATCAATTATGTCTGCTTTAAAGCAACAGATGATATGCACACAGCTGAAATATAAATTAAAGCAGCTTCTGTTGTAGAAAAAAATAAAAAATCAGCAGCACAATGAACTGGAAGAGCTGTAATTCATTTTATGAACTGCAAAGTCAAAAGGGAAACTGCTGTGATAAAAATCACTAAATTGCTTATAGACTTGTCAGATTCACAATGCAAACCCAACACAAGTGTGAGATTGTGTGTTGGCCAGTGGCACAAGATATTTTTTATGCATAAGAGAAGAAAAGGAAAGAAAAGGTTTTTCTAAATATCAACAATCTTGGACTCCAATGTTTTAGAGTGAATGTAGAAACCATAGAAGAAAAGTGGATGAAAATATCCAAATGACAATTACAACAATGATCCATAATTTATGAAACCAAAAATGAAAGTTTTAAAATAGTATTTCTCTTTAGACTTGTAAAAAACTCCATCAAAACTCAATTATATCTTCAACATACTGTGCATGCAAGAAGGCCTATGAATATTTCTGAAATTGTGGTGGGAAAAAATAAGAAGCTTTTGTATTAACAAATTCATATTGATAATAACAAATATTGAGGTTAAGGGGTTGAGATCATCATTTAGTTTTTCATTATTCATAGTTTTATACAACGTGCTGGCGACTGTCCAGGGTGTACCCCGCCTTCGCCCCTTGCAGCTGGGATAGGCTCCAGCCCCCCCCTCGACCCTGAATGCAGGAATAAGGGGTAGATAATGGATGGATGGATGGATGGATGGATAGTTTTATACATTTAGGAATCTACCAACTCCAACCCTCCTCCACATTAATATTCACCTGATTTTTTTATTGGTCTTTCTTTCTTTTTTATTGTCCATTCTACTCTATGTGGCCTTCAAGATATATTTCCTATCACACAGCAAATCAAAGTAATAGCGATAAAACTGTCTTTTCATTTTGTACATAACATTTTCTCTCTGTTTCTGAAAATGGTTTATGCGCTGAATCCGAATTATTATATGATATGAATCTTGTCTATTATGTGATCTGTAATTGTGTCATCATCCAATTTGGCATAAATGCACACACATTTAAAAAATTATAAATTTAAAGCTGAATAATAACAAGTGGTGTCATTTAAAACCACTGCTCATTATATATACAAGGCTGTTTCCTGTCATCAGCTTGCTGAGCATCTAAATACACACTCGGTGGGGTCCTAACAGCCCATCCAGCAGTTCAGCCAGTTTACTGCCGTTTTCCCAGGTAGGATATGAAAAAAAAAGAGCAACACCAGGCTAAGCATTAGATAGGCTTGCCTGTGGCAAAGCAAACACTTCTCATAGGTTGGCAAGTCAAGCACAGAGGGAGATGGATCTGAGATGCAATTAGGGATGACATTTTGGGGTGCTGGATATCTAGCATCAAAGTCTAAAACCCCTGGAAGCCTGTTCTTACTCAGGGAAAGGTGAAACAGCAACTGCATTGTCCTCCCTGCTTCCCTCCCTTGCATTTTGTCCTCTCAGAATACAAATGGAGACACTGGAGACAATTAAAAACTGTGGTAGCCTTTCGTAATGAGACTAACCTTATAATGGTTTTATAATCACATTATTCATTAGATTGTAGACAGTTTATAAATCATTAATAGGCAGTTATTAATAATTTACAACAGTCGTACATTGATGCAGACATAATATTTGTCAAGATCTGTTAACAAAGACCAGATGAAGTTGACAGAACAAGCTCGGTAACTTGTAAGATGAGAGATCTCACCAAATAGTAAGCCTGCATCAATGTATGACAACTGTAAATACTTGTTTATAACTGCTTATTAATGATTTATAAACTGTTTACAACCCAAAGAACAACATGATTATAAAACCTTTATAAACCCTTGATATGTTGATTCTTATTATAAAGTGGTACCAAAACTGCAGTGGTTCCAGTATTGTCCTGTCCACAGCTACCATGGGAAGGTGCAACAGCATAGATGAGTTCCTGTTGCATGATCGAGTAGTGCAGCAAAGTGTGGGTTAACATGACGGCTCATACAAATCGCAGGTTCTCGCTATCAGTCAGATTTCTGTTGGTCAGGCACAACACCCACCCACCCCCACCCCCCTCCCTCCACCACCAACCGCACCTTGTTCAGCAGTCAAACAGGGCATGAATGCTTCTGGGTTCACTGGAGTTGCATTTGGAAGATCAAGGGGTTCAAGCTCCAGCTGCTCGTCTCTTTCATCCGAAGATGAGAGCTACATCTCTGTCCTCTTGCTTGCTTGAATTAAGTATTGATTTCCCCGCTTTGAGTGGAGTGTACTGTGAGCGGGTGATGGCACCTGCTGCGTTTGGGTGTTAGAGCATGTCCACTGCTGTCATAAACCGAATTCTAAGTAAAGATTTTGTATTTCTTGTAGAGAGCGAGAGAGAGAAAGAGAGAGAGAGCAGGCCTTCCTTGTGTGTCGTATTCATCGATATTTCTCACTGGTGCCATTTATGAAGTGATCTCACTTGGCTGCACACTATAGAACAGCAGAGAAACATTTTGTCTCAAGTCATTTTATGACAGGGAGAATTTAAATATTAGTCTTTACGTCCTATTTAAGTCTTTACTAATACATAACAGTAACAGAAGCTGTGACATCTTGTAAAAATGCCATAAGATGTCATATGCTATTATAAGTTGTCACGGTGTATTGATATGAGCCATTATATTTAAGGTGTATTTACTATTGCTGGCTAAATGTTTACAGATCAACACATTTATAACCCGCTGGCAGTACACGGTTCATAGACAACATTTTTCATTTGTACCCCTCACCCACTCAGCACCAAAGCAACAGTCACTGTTAGTATTGGGTATAATATTCATAACTATTACATTTATGTTTTGATCAGATGTTTTTATTCATTTACCTGGAAAGCAAGTCCACCTTCAATAATTGTATAGAATGTTTATTGATACAGAATCTTTAAACATAGGGAAAACACTAGACCTAAATACTAAAAACTCTATTGAATTAAAACCAGTTTCCATTTTCTTTTTGAAAGCATGCTACTTTTCTGAACTCTATTGTTTTATCCTCCATCATCACTCTCACATTAAGACACAGCAGAGGACAGCCGTTCATTTGTCTGTCCTGAGAAAAAGGTCACATTACTGAGACAGATGAAGAGGCTGTGTGCTCTGTACCAGATATAGTGTCAAAATGAGCCTAATGACCTTTCCATTAAGAAAGGTAATAAAATGTTGTGCTGACATTCACACAATAAACTGTTAAATATGCTGAAGTGATAAAGTGCTCCATGACCACTGGCATAGATTCCAGCACCCCCCTGGTTGAAGATATGTGCTGGATGGATGGATGGTTGGATAAATTACTCTCACAGCAATAGTCTGGCTTCTAAAAAAGGCAAAGGATGAAAAACTGTGAACTTGTATAAAAAGCCTTTTTTTTTTGCCTTAAAACATGGGTGAATGTTTTCTGCAATTTGATAATATGCAGCAGGACAACAAAACACATGCAATTCAATCTGCTTCTAACTTGAATGCTTGCCTGCATAAGGTTTATTTATGATTGACTCTAAAAATAAGTTTCATTTTGCCAAAATAGAGGAAAAAATCTCCAAACAGTGAGAACAATCTGTGGAGACCGAGAGTGAGAATTAAAGAAAGGCACGCGAGATGACTGAGCATGAAACGAGGAGCTTACAGATACTTTTACCTCTGGCAACCAGCTGTTTATAAAATAATGAACACGTGAGAATATTCATATCTTGGAATCTCATGTTTACCTTGGAATCGCATATTCTCTTTCTTTCTCTCTCTCTCTCTCTCTCTCTCTCTCTCTCTCTCTCTCTCTCTCTCTCTCTCTCTCTCTCTCT
>JBBJLR010124979.1:0-18465 GCA_037577145.1 Brachypetersius gabonensis | reverse complement strand
TTGAATGCAAGTGTAACACACACACACACACACACACACACACACACACACACACGTACACACACACATACACACACACACAGGCCTGCAGCCTGTGTTATTAAAAAACCTACATGGCCGGACAAGGAGACTGGGGAACACTTTATTCAGACGATTTAATGATAGATAATAATAGCGGCACTATTAGGATCTTATGGGCTCTAGTTTCAACAAAATGAATGGGCCCTGCATGTGAAAATTACTTTCAGTGAATACAAAAACGACATTGTAATTTGCTTGTTTACTCCTAGTTGGTGCACTAACGTAACACATATATCATTAAGCTACCATAGCTAGCCTTATTACAGTGTTACAGTGTAATTACAGTGTAAGGTAACATGACATGAAAGAAGAGAAGGTTTTTCTATGATCATAACAATGTGTTACGATAATGGGCCGGATCTTATGGGCCCCAGTGCAAAAAAAATGAACGAATTACTTTCATGGGATCATTTTTGGTTATTTTAGTTTTTAATAGCACTAGCATAATATGCTAACTTGTTTAAACTATCTATTCAAGATTTTAAAATTAGAATGAATCTATATACATCGTGTTGCAGGTTACAGAAAACCATTACCACTACCAGCTGCGTCATGAAGAAGAACAACTGCCTGTTTAGTTGATGGAAACTAACTAGTGAGGTCTGTTTTTGAGAAATTAGATCTTTCTATGAGTGTACAGTTGTGTCAGTATCTATACAGGGTCCAGTAAAGGTTTTAGGGCTCCAATGTATTTGTCCATACTGCTTTCCAAGCACAATCTCACACAGTTTGCAATTTGATTCTTAACTACATACATACAGAACAGTTTCATAGTAATTACAGACTAATTCTCACCAGTTTCTAAATCTTATTGACTGAACGATGAGCCTGGGTTAAAAAAAAAAAGGATACTCTTTCATTCCTGGACCTGCTGCTAGAAAAGATCACCTCTATTTTCCAAAACTGACCAAACGTCAGGAGGAGGAACACAAATCCTGTCCTGAAGCTTACTGTTGTTCGTTTAATTTTTGATATATTAAAAATACTCTGTAGTATTATTGGTAGTCGCAATCAAAGATCACACTCTTTTCACACTGTTTTTAACTGAGGAGGGCGTTCTGTAGCTTCTCGTTTTCCAGGCCGTCTTAATGCAAGGGGAAGTGGAACAGGAACTTGTGGTTTAAGACCTTGCTTTAACACATAACGGCACTTAGCAGTGAGGCCTCACAACCTGGGGGGCGGTGTTTTGTAAGTGATTTAGTTACCTGTCAGCTGCAGCCTAAAGGAGCTTAAGATATATTTGAGGCCAAACACCATAAAAGGAAGGGTTTGGGCAAAGCAATGCTAATGTTGCCTATGGTGAAAATAAAAATGAACAGCCACAAGTTTTTGAAAAAGTAAGGTGGTCAGCAGTAGTATAATGTAGTGATCACAGCTACAATGGAGCAAATGGAGTACCAGCACTTGAAAACAGAAGCAGTGAAGATGATCTGAAAGTTGGTGCTACAAATCACGGGTGCATACATGAGATGGTTGTAGTGAGATTAAAACAGACAAAAGTGTCAAGTGTATTTCATTTAGTGCAGAGTTTAGTACATCATTTAGTAATTATGCAGCACAGTAATGTGTATGAGTGTAGGAGTTTTCCCTTTTCTGTGGCTTAGTTGTGTTTCACTAACATTAATCTAAAGAGTAAAGGTAGAAATGTTATATATGTTATATAATGTTGCATAGCTGTTAGCTTTTAGCTCATGTTAACAAAAGTATAATTTTGAAAAGGTACCTTTGCTGACCACTGCCACACAAATAAGGCACTCCTGAACAGAATCCAGGGTGTATTAGGCCCACATGATTACTGATAGAACTTTGCTGCCTAGGACAGGCCGTTTCAGTCCTTCAAACAGAAATTTGTCAAATATCCCTACAAAATAAAAAACGCATTGGACAAAAATTAGGGTTATGGTTATTTTGTTTGAGTTTTTGTATAATATAAAGCCATTATGTCTATAAAACAGCCTGTAGCTCTTCTGTTGTCTCTCTTTCTCTCTCTCTCTCTCTCTCTCTTTCCCTCTCTCTCTCTCTCTCTCAGCAGGGTGATTGACTGGGATGAGGCTTGCGTGCTGCCTGGCTCTAAGCCCCTGCAGATATGTCCATCTCAGTCAGTTCAGTGAGATTCATTAAGCCTCGGTCACATTAATGCCCTGCTTACTGTATTACCAACCACAGCCAAGCAGACAGGGCACACGCTAAAGCTCTCCCAGACAAAATGTCTTTCTCTTTCTCTTGCCCTCTCTTTCTCTCTCTCTCTCTCTCTCTTTATGTTTCCTTTTCTCAGTCTCTCTCTCTTCTCTCTTTCTTTCTCTCTCTCAATCTCTCTCCCTTTCTTTTTGTTTACACTTGAGTGGGATGCTCTGGCCCTGTGCCTCAGTCAGTAATGAGATTGAGGCTCGTGCCAGTGTGGCGCTGGGACAGGCGTCTCTACCCCCTGCCAGGGGGTCAGGGATCAACCAGAGCTTTAAAAGGAAAGTAAACGGGAAGTTAGCCCTGATGCTAGCGTCGCACGCGGCTACCAAGCCAATCTGTGTATCCGTGTTTTGAATCCGTAGTGGCAAATCTTTCTCAGAATTGGGGAGTTTGCGGCCTCTGCATAGACGAGGATATTCTAGTCTGAAAGGAGGTCAAGCAAACGTAGCCAAACGTGGGATTATGGCGTGCATGGGATTGAGATTGGAATTGGAATTGGGAATGGGGCAAGATTGGTACCTCATACCGCAGGACTCAAACTGCTTTTGGTTACATACAACCTGAAAAATGAGTATATGGGACCATTTCGAGATTAATATACATATTAATGCTGGGCAAAAATTAAACATTTGAATCGCCATTATGTGCATTGTTATACGCTAAATTAAATAATGAATTCAAAAGTAGTGTATTTTTATTTTATAGATATGTTTTTTAAATAGTGCTATATGAACAACAATGTTAGAATCTGGTTTACAAACACTTTAAACAAATAAGGAGATTTTTAACAGCAGTGTTCCCTTTAACACGGTCACACAGCTGCAGTTAAAATATTTCTTGTACATTTTTACTTAAACATTAATGTAATCAAATTTGCCACTGCAGGGCATTAACATTTTATCTAGTTTGTTATAGAAAAGCAAGTTACCCTCAGTGTCCAGAGCATTGTGGACAGAACCATTATAGCAGCTCCAAAGGGGAACAAACTCAATGTTACAGACAATGTACCTAAATGCAGTGTCATTAAAGTCTCTGTTTGTGTAATGTTCAAGTGTCCCATTACTTTTGTCCATATAATATGCCTAACTCTTGCAAAAACCAGCCAACATGTAGAGCACAAAAACACAACAAACTTTTAAAATAAAAGGATAAAAAACTATGTTACGTAAATAATAATAATAATAATAATAATAATAATAATAATAATAATAATGCGCTAATGTGCCCAGCCCTCATATAAACATACAGAAAACCCACACTTAGACCCAAACTAATAATTGTTTACTGAAACCCCCGCACTGCAGATGTACGCAGAAACTGCAAATATCCTCCAAGCATTAGACTGTTAAATTATTACGTGTTTTTCGTTTTGTTCTTCTTAATGCCCTCTATTTTTATTTCTGTAAATAAATAAATTTGACAGTGCATACTGAAGAAAACGTGTGCGCGTTATTTTTCTTTAAAGAACCTTTTGATTCTCTATAGCACCAAAAATGATTCTACTATCGTTAGTCACAAGTGATTGATTTAGTAAAGAAGCCATACTTGTAAATTAGATGTGCAAGAATGAAAATCTTTTTTAAAGCTCAAGGAATCTTCACATCATATCAAATTTCATTATATATTATATATTCAGTACAGTAAAACAAAATAACATTAATACCTATAGACCTGGTAAGACTGGATTTACATGCAAAACATGCAACTTTATAGTTTCTTGAAATCAACATGAAAATAAATTGCATTTGAGTGTCTAGCAACTGGTTTCAAACATCTTAATTATATAGAACAAGCTTCATGTGGAACAAAATCCAGCATTAACAGCCTGCAACAACTAAACTTAACAGTCTAACTGGCATTTAATTGGCTCCTTCATTTATTCGTCTTCGTTAGCTGTTGTTGTGATCGAAGAAGCTACATTGCATGTTTTTTCACATTTTTTCAAATGAAGCCAGCAACTTTAAAACATTGTGACAGAATGTTTTGACCGGATAGTGACGCTATGTAAATAAAATGCTGTAGATTACACAGTAAAAACATTATAGTGAACGTTCAAATCGTACAAGCAGCTTATTTGGCTAACTAGTGGAGTGATCAAATGTGTCGCATGCAAATTTGGTGGCTTTGTGTGGCTTAAGCTGCAGGGAAACTATCTCATAACATGCAAGTAGTTGCATGAAACTTTTAGCCGACCTCGGGGTTCAAATTCATTTTCCTGTGACCTGTTTCAAGTGTAGAGTATTTATCTGTCAAAAACAAGCTGGAGGGAAAAGATAGTGGTGGTTTACAGTATGGCTGTAACTTTTTCCCACAGTACAGCTCAGCTTGTCAAGGGTTGTATATCAGTTGCGCTTATTAGCGTGTAGAGATAAAGGCCAAGATAAACAGGGAGGGAGCTGATCCTAGATCAGCTTGGCAATATAACACGTTCACACCTCCCTCCCACACACACATACACACACATGCACACACGCGTACACACACGCACATAAACAGAGCCGCTCCCTTCCAATGAAGGAAAATTATGGATGAAGCAACAACATGGCATTCCAGTGTACCAGTACATAATTGACCTCGGGCTCTGTGATCTATCTCTGTTGTTGTTTACGTTGCACACCGCACAGAAGCTCATAAACACTTGTAGAGATGTTGTTTCCAGTGGTTGTGGGGGAGGTGGGGGAGAGTTGAAGATAATTGGGGTGTTATTGTATCAAAGGCCATAAAAACAGACAAGTATGCACAGTGCACAACATGTGAGGTGTGTTACCGTCACAGTATAGTAGCAAATTATAGTGAAAATGCTAAATAAAGTAGTCCACCAAAGACAAGGTAGTGAATCACACATCTTTTCAGTTACTATACATCATGCAATAATCAGTACAATAATAATAATGCATAACTTAATTATTCTTTAGTGGTCACTGAGGTTTTCTATAGTACATTTCTATAGTATTTATGATTCATACTATAATATAGTGTTTCCCAGTGCTGGGCATTAAGGCCCACTGGTCTTCTCATTTTAGTATTTCTCGTTTCCCAGCACCCCTAATCTAACTTATTAGCTCTTTAATAAATGCGTATTACTAAAATGTGGAGGGCAGTGGGCTTTCAAGGCCACTGTTGGGGGAAAAACTGCTATAGCACACTAAATACACAGTGGCTTTTCCACAGAAGATACTATTGCATTTGTGGCCCATATATGCTATATAAATACCATACTGTACTATAATAAATAGTTTTTATGGTAAAACTATATTGTTTTTAGTCATACTGTTGTATAGCCATTCTATAGTAAACACTACACATTTTCTTTAGGAAATACTATACTTTCTTCTGTAAAAAAAACTATACAACAAACTAGAAACTGATATGTTTTATGTAGTGGGCACTATAGTATTTCTAATACTATAATGCTCCCATTAATACATGGCACAATAAATACATGTTTCCTATGGTGAATACAACAGTGTTTTTAAGCCACGCTATATTGACTGTTGTAATGCAGTAAATGTTACTGCAGATCATAATCATTTTGGATGTATGTATATTTGGATGCAGAATATGGAAAATGTGCTTATTTCTAATAGACAGAGGCATCTGTCATAAATCAGCTTGCATTCAAAACTGAGGCATCTATGAACAGCCATTACAGAACACACACCTTAGAGGTGCAGTTCATGTCCATTCTTACCAGCCCCGTCTGGTTAATGTTGTACATGTTTACGGTCTGTGTGCTTATAGCATACATAACCTACCACCTAACGAAAACAACACGTGACTTTACGTGACTAAATCAGGAAGAAACAAGATGACCTTCAGTACCAGAAGGTTTAGTAACAGTGAGAAAACAAAGATAGGGCAAACGGTCACAAACAGATTCGGATGGCATATGTTGAAAGAGATAGAGAAGTGAAAAACAACATGTGAAAAACACATGTACACCTTATAAAACTTGATTTTTTGAGAGGGGCACTGCCCCCCCCCCCCCCTACAGCTTTGATCTGCCCTCCCAAGGACCAGTAAAGTCTCATTTACAGCTCAGTTTCACTATATATTTTTATTGTTCCTCGTACTGTTCCGTTTTACTGTTTCATTTCATCTTAGAAAATCAACATTTGGTTGAGTCTTTATACAAGCAAAACCACCGCACAGCAATGAATAGCTAAGTACAACCATTTACATTAACATTTACATTAACATTTACATTAACATTTACATTAACATTTACATTTACATTTACATTTACATTTACATTTCCGGCATTTAGCAGATGCTCTTATCCAGAGCGATGTACATCAGTGCTCAAGTAGTCCATGTCTGTTATTCAAACCTTTAAAGCTTAAAATAAACCTCCGCCATTAAACCAAGTTACTGCCAGCTACATACACTTTTTAGAAGACAAGTATTCAGTAACACGCTGTACCATTAAAAATGAATCAGCGTTTTTGTGGTACTTTTATGCTTGTTTGATTAAGATTCTTCTAACCTAGCTATATAAATGTCCTTATTTGGTATCATTCTGTTTTATTACAAGTTAGTGAGCAGTTATTAGTTTATTTGCAGCTATTTAACCAAACCCCGATCTATGAAAGTGTTCTCTGTCAATAGTCTTCAATTAGTATGTCAATAACCATATAGTTATTAAACGGCTTGCAAAAAATTTTGCCTTTTTTCAGCCACCCCCCTTATTTCCCACTGCAGCTTTGCTAGCAGTGCTGTGTCCACTGTTTGGAAAGACAGTTAACAGATAACACAGTACATATTATTTTGCACGTACAAACACCATGTCCTCAGAGAAAAGCCAGTCTGTACAACTGTACAACTGTACAAGTTACACATAAGACAGAATGATTTAAGTTACATGTTATATGACAATCGGTGTTGTGCGTGAACGCGTTCAATAGACATTGTTCACTGAATGCGTTCCTATTTTTCGTGAACGCTGAACTGAACTGAATTATAAACGTGTACGTGAGTGACGTTCACTCGAAACGGAACGCAGCTCGCGTTTTACGTTTGCCCTCTTATGATCCTGTATTCTCATGTGATTGGGCAGAAGGCTGCCATGCTGTTAATCAAAACAAAGTTCTGCCGTGAGCAGAGCCGAGCCACAGAGAGAGAGAGAGAGAGAGAGAGAGAGAGAGAGAGAGAGAGAGAGAGAGAGAAAGAGAGAGACAGAGCTGAGCAGCGAAAGGAGGGGGGGGCGGCTCTTACTCGACTGAAGTCGGCTCTTCTGACTCACCACAAAGCATCGGCTCTTAGAGCGCAGGACACATCACTACTGATTACACGCTAGCATGATTAGTTCTGATCTTTTCTGGGCACTTTAAAAGATATTGTCTGAGTGTTACATTTCAGGCAGACAATTTTGTTTACATTTTGTGTTAATATTGCCTGAATAAAATTTCCATATACAGTATAACTGCACAGTACACTGCATTGTTGTTTTTTTCACTTTCAGCATAACATGACGCATTGCTTAAGTGGTAAGATCTATTCTCACAAATGTAACTTATGTCTGTGATTATTTAGCGGTATGAAGGTTGAAGGAGGTTCAAACAGAAGAGCGTTGTATTGGAAATTTAAAAATAAATAAATAAATAACAATGAATGTGAACTAGTTCATTGTTTATGAATGAACTGAACTTTGAACTAGTTCTTTTTCAGTGTGAACTGGCACAACACTGCAGTAGGCTCATTTCTATAGTATACTGGTGCGGTTGCACAAGCATATTGAACATACCTCCAACAAGACTGTTTGCTGTATAAACAACCAATAATGGCAAGACAAACTTCCTTTCTTGTCTGTTTTTCCTGGTTTTGTCTTATCATGTTGCCATGTACATGCCAATCAACTTTGCTACTGTATTCTGGGAGACCAAACCAGATAGGAAAGGAAAGGAAGAAGATTTTCGCTCGGCCTTGAAAAGTTATTTCTTATTTTATCTTATCTTACCTTATATGGGGCTTCACAGTTGCAGACCAGTCAGAGCACCCACACTGACTCCTACCCACCACGAGATGAGGGGTCAGAACTGGACCGTGGCGCAATGGAAGAATGTGACCTGATCTGATGAATCACGTTTTCCTTTACATCATGTAAAGACCATGTCACACAAGGTGCATGTGCAACACTTGCCTGGGAAAGAGATGCCACCAGGGTGCACTATGGGAAGAAGGTAGGCCAGCAGAGGCAGTGTGGTGCTCTGGGTAATGTTCTGCTGGGAAACCTTGGGGCCTGCCTGCAGGTATATGTACCAATTACTTAATCATTGTCTTAGACCTAGTACACCCCTTCATGGAAACAAGCTTTCTTAATGGCAGTGTTCTCTTTCAGCAGGGTAATGCACCCTGCTGTCCTGCGACAGCTCAGGAATGGTTTTGAGGAGAACGGGGAATTAACTTGGTCACCTTATTCCCCAGATCTCAGTCCAGTTGAGCAGTTGTGGGATGGGCCGAACAAACTAGCCCGATCCATAGAGTGCCCACTTTATGACTTTCAGGACTAGACTGATCTGGTGCTAACAGCTTGGTGCCACACACATTAGCACAGCTTTAGAGGTCTTGTGAAGTCTGTGCAGCAACAGGTCAGAGCTGTTTTAACAGCACAAGAGGGACCTGTACAACATTAGGGAGGTAGATCAGTTTGTATCGCCTTTAAGTATGTTGTGTTACATTTATACTGATATCAGTTTTTTACACAAACATTTATTTGCTTTTTAGTGACTTTTGTGTTATAATAGTGTATGGACATGTTGATCTGGGGGGAGTGGGTCCTAAGAAGGTACAGTATATCAGTACAATATATGTAGACACTACACATTTGACAAATTTAAACTTGAGCACGTGAAAAGTAAACAGGGAAAATTTGGGATACTTCATCTCATGGCCAAAGCAAGCCCGGTTTCTTTGTTTCCTGTTGAATTAATGTCAAAATGTCCTCATGAGAAGTGTTAAATCAGTGCACTTCTGAAAGCAGGCTTTCATATTCCGAATAACTTAATATTTGTTAGGATTTTGCTGCCACTGTTGTTTTGACTCTGCATTTTTGTCCATTTTTCCATCTATAAAAGTGAAAGAAGAGTGAAAGTACATGGCAGGACGTAAGAGATGTTTCATTATATAAGCTTCATTAGCATCTAGCATCTGCTAGCATTAGCATCCCTGTCGAATTTCACTGAGGCTGCTAATAGCACAGATATTTGTTTCCAGTTAGTCAGAATAAAGCTGCTGTGAAATTAAGCTGCCAGAGAGTCCATCAGACAGAGCTGCAGTCAGTGAAGTGAGGGAGAGGTCAGTCGGTTCAACTTCTCTTTTGTAGCCGACGCTAAATTCCACACACCAGCACTGTCTTATCAGTCCACACACACAAACACACACACACACGTGTGTGGACACATGTGTAGACAGATGCTCTGCCACGACACATGCCACCACACTTTCAGACAAACACCACACCATGCACAAAACAACTTCATAAACTGTCCAACCCACACAAACAATTACACACCACACCAAACAACACACATATCATCGCTGTCCAAAGAATGATCTCTGGATTGTTTTGTTTTTCCCTAATTTTGACAGCTGCCAGCCATTGCCAGCCACTGCCAGCCTTCTCTTGTGAGAAGGTGTTACAACAAACAGACATACAGAAATAATGAACGCATACCAAGCTCTTTCAGTCCTAAAAGTAAAGTCTGGGCTGTAAATGTAATGTCATTTTTTTATAAGGGAAGTGACCCCTTACAGTCACGTGTGTACACAGCACACCGTGTGAAATTCTTTCTCTATTTATCCCAGGGGGCAACCAGAGACACAGCACCCAGGGAGCAGTGTGTGGGGCCGATACCTTACTCAATGGTACCTCAGTGGCGCCTCTAGCAATCCCGTTATTTGAATCCATGACCTTCTGATCACAGGGGCAGATACCTAACCACTAGTCTACCGGTCGCCCCACTGCTATAAGAACCCTCATATCATAAACATATTACGTACATCAGCATACACAGCTACAAAAACACATTTACAACTAAAGAAGGCTTTAAAGGTGTCCCCCAAATTCATCCTAAACACATTCTCTGAAAATGTGTTTCCTTCATAAGAATCTGTTGAAATATTTTCAATACAAAGATCAAAAAGAGGCATGTTTCCATAGAAACCACATCCCCTTTATTCCCTGTGGTCTCAGACGATGCAGCATCTCCACAGAGACAGATGCAGATGAGAAGCTAATCGAGGCTCCACAAAGCCATTCTCACACAGAACTGTGTCGAGGGGAACTCTCATCTTCACTTACAGAGGAAGGGCGCGCTCATGGGGGAATTTCCAATAAGCTTAGATGTGAAAACTCACGTGAGATGTCTGAACAGGAATAACGAAGCAAAGGAATAGATTATACTGTAATTGGATGGTTCCCTGTAAAGAGTTTTAAAGTTCTCGTGCTCTGTTTCTCCCCAGTGGTTCGGGATGGAGCTGCTATTTCATTTAGTCCAGGGTATTTTAGCTTCAAGAAAATCCACAGCCACTTCAAAGACACTGGGGATGTACGACACATGTGGCAGAGCTTCCAGGCCATCACCAACTACAGGGCATCTCCACCTGCCTGTGATAGTTTGAAGCCCAAAACAACATGGAGGAAGTCCTCCCCACTTCCCAACGACCAGGTACTCTGTTTGACTGTGGCTGATGTGAGAAAAACTCTAAGCTGGTTGTTCTGGTTGTGTGCTCAGAGGATGTGCAGAACAGCTGGCAGATGTTCTCACAAATATCTTCAACATCTCTCTGAACAACTCTGTCATCCCAACGTCCTTCAAAACCACCACCATCCTCCCAGTGCCATCAGTGTCCTGCCTCCATAACTATCGCCCCGTCACACTCACACCCACCATCATGAAGTGCATCGAGAGGCTTATCATGAGGCACATCAAGTCACAATTGCCTCCCTCACTGGACCCCCTGCAGTTCGCATACCATCCCAGCCGTTCTACAGATGATGCCATCAACACCACCCTTCACCTGGCCACGGCTGCAGTAGCCGTGTAGCTCCATTGCAAAACTGAAGGAGCAAACTTCAGACATGTCTTGGCTGGTTTACAGCATCTGGAGTAAGGCAGAAGTTGTCTGAATATTTTCACTGTCACTTTAACCCATGTGATTAACAAAGAGCAGAATGAGGTTTAAGCGTATGTCCATTTAGCCAATTATTTTGACCTTTAAGTTAGACAAGTACATCCATTAATGCAAAACACACCACAGGCGATGTAGTCTGCTTTTGAAGGGCAGGGATTTGAATGTGATTTGCTCTCAGCAAAGCCTGCACTCTGGTTTTGAAGAGGCTTGACAGGTACAATATGAAAATTCCTCTGGAGGAGAGGCACACACGCTGCGTACCTACACCTGATGCGAAGCTGCCTGCCGGCAAGAGACGATCTTTCACCTCAGTGTGTTTTTCATTCACTCAAAAGTGTGACAAGCAGAATTCACTGTTCACAGCAAAAATGGGAATCATCAACCTTTTAGCTTCACATCCTACATCAGCTAGTGATATTAGATGATGATATAAAAAGCAGGCTCTCGATGGCCGTTACAAAAACATCAGTCTATGTTATATCCACTGAATCATACTGCTTTGGTTATGTTCAGTTCAGTTACCTTGACTGACTAAGTACTGAAAGAGGAATTTACAGATTTTACAAAGAACTCTGCATAACAGAAGGCTTAACGTGTACATGTCAAGATAAAATATATTTTTAAATACATTTGTGGTATGTATCTCTCTATCTATCTATTTATCTATCCATCTATCTATGTATCTATCTATCTCTATATCATCTATCTATCTATCTATCCATCTATCTATGTATCTATCTATCTATCTATCTATCTATCTATCTATCTATCTATCTATGTATCTATGTATGTATCTATCTATCTATCTGAAGCTCAGAAGACACATGTACGTTCACTTTTAAGTTCAGTTTAGATAGTAAATAAAATGCCTAAACATACACATAATGAATCCTGGTTCCTATCTGTACTAGGCCAAAAAAACAGTGTTTAGAATGTGCATGATTCCAAGTCACAAATTAACTATTTTTCATCAAACCACTCTGAATGACTTTATAGATCAACAACCTAATAATGCTTACATTTTGAAAAAATACTTCATTGCCCCATAACCTGATAACCAAAGTCACTGAAAACAAAACATACGCTTGGAATTTGACCTCTGTGTTGTTATATTTAGAATGCTTGTGTCAGCAATAGCTTTGAATACGAAATACATGTAGCAGAAGCCAAGATTTTCAAACCACACAGTAAGTAACATACACAGTCAAAAAATAAATGTGCCACATGGAACGGTTTTTTGGAATTTAAAAATGATCACTTTATAACTTATTTGAAGTTAAAAGCCCCCACATAATATTACATGTATAATTAAAAATAATTCAGAGGGTGTGTCCGAAATCACGCAGTGAAATGTAGTGAGTGCACCCTCTGTAGTGCACACTGCTGTGGGTAAGTGCTGTCCTAAATATCTGCCGGTTATAGCGCAGTGTACATCAGTAAAATAGTTTTATTAATGTTACTTACATTTATACGAACAAGTTGCCTCAGTTTGGGCTTGCATTTCACAGTTGGCTGCCATTATTCAACTCGAAATCATGTTGAAAGTCCTGCCCCCTCCACTACGTGTACTACACTGCGTTTTGGCCATTTTCAGTGCACCATCCGGGTTCTTTCAGTGCACTGAGTTTTACCTTAAGCACTATGCCCTAAAATCGCACACTAAAAGTGCTCTGAGTGTTTCAGTGTGAAATATTCCCACCAGAATTGTTGGTGATGATAAAAATTATTGATCTGAAACATTTAATGCAGGGGTCTTGGTTCTAGAGAGGTTCCTCAAGGCCTCTCTGAACTGGATTAGGTGTGTAAGGTTAGGCTTGGAGCTAAATCACTATTATCATTATGCTATTCGATCCAAAAATTCAGTAAATATGTGTATATTTACCTGCGGTTTAAGATCTAAAACTGGCTTTTTCTGTGTCGCAAAATATGTAGTGACTCTGAGCACTGAGGTGTAAAATGGAGTGTGGTGGAATGGTGCTAAAACGGAGTGATGCCACAGAAGAACCACTCGGGAACAGAGTGTGAGGAAACTTTTTAAAGTTAAAGTAAGGAGTCTGCCATTAATGTTCCATACAGTACAGAGACCAGCATGTCCAAGCCAAACACCATTTATCAAGCATTTAAAGAAAGCATTCACACTGTTTATATCAGCAGTAGCTTCCAAAAAGAGAACCTTCATGGGAAGAAAAGCTTAGCAACCATTTTTGTATATTTAGGCTTTGAACAAACTTTCAAAGTGCAAACCATTTCCATGGTGATGGTAGGCTGGCAACGAACAGCTCGCTAATCACCTTCTATTGACTGCCCTATTTCAACAAGACCACACTAAAATAATAATTACATACAGGGGGGTCATTTAAATGTCACTTTGGCTATAAAGTTTTATGATGGTTACTGCCTGGGCCTAATTTGTTTAATGTTCCCTTCCCATGCGAGACCAAAAATACACCTACAGAATTGCACATGAAGACAAAGCAGCACAAGAACTGATTTGGGCACTTTACTATACGGCTTTAAGCACTTAGGCCAGTCGCCACATGCAAAAGATTGAGCGTCGTTGAACAATTTTCTCTATATATAATTTAAAAAAAACATCCAATCTACAACCATACAAAAAAAAATTAGGGAACCCGGTTTCTTGACCAAATACACGTTTTAGACTAAACTAGCTACCATGTTGTTGCTGGAAGGGGTGTGGCCATTATGAACGTAGCTAACTGTCCTGAATACATTGATGTATAACATAAGAAAGAACTTTATTCTTTTGTCATTAACATGCTCAGTGCACCAGAATAATGCAAGATAATAAGACAATAGGGAATAAAAAAAAGACAATAAACAATAGCGCAACACAATTACAGAATATTATTGGAACAAAATAACTGTAACACTGACAGCTGTATGTAAGCATTGAATGTGCTGTACTAGTAGGTCAGTGGTGCAAAATGATTTATTTTGACTTGGTGTTCATGCAATAAAAACAGAAATAACTGCAATAAAATAGCAAGAGATGATGAGGAGATGAATAATATAAATATTCAGTAGCATTCAATCATAATCAGTATTAAAATATATATTTTGAATATTTAATGAAGATATAATGAAGTTGCGCAATCCCACTACACTACAGTTTGCATGTTCTTACCACATGGAATTATTTACTGTACTCTTTTAACTCCGTTTGTTTTAATATAGCGTGACTCCTGTTTTCTCCTGTGATCCAGGTCTCTGGAACATCCTGAAAGTGCCTTTTAACACAAAGTGATGTCACAGATCCGGCAAGGTGAAAGGCTGGGGTAATACAACATTAGACTTAGTGACAAAGAAGAAAGCAGTTACAGCTAAGAGTTTGTATAGGTTCTCTGTCTAAAGCAGTGTTCTTAGAAGACTTCAGCTTTTAGGTCAGACAGAAGCTTTTAGGAGGGGAGAGTCGCTTTGTTGTGGATGTGCCGGAGGCCACGGTGACAAGTAGTTCTCAGGGGCCCTCTGAATCCTTTTACTACCTGAGCTTTAAAAAAAAAGTTTTGACCTCTTTAAGACACATGGTGACTCTGTAGTCTGTCCTCTAGATCTCTCCTTCCTGGACACTTCCAAAGACAGGAGTGCTGGCAACTGGGTCGCAGCTTATGGAGTTTTCTTCAGCGGAGACACATCGCAGGCGAAAGGGACAATAATAATTCATCAACTCATACTGGTGTAGTTCAGATGCACTGAGCTAATGAAAAATCTGGAGATAAAGGGCTTTATGTTCTATATAAGGTTTTTTACTTTTTATCGTGCTCCTTACAAGATAATTTCCTCTCTTTATCCTCACAGTTAGTTAAACCACAGTTACTAAAATATGTAAATAGTCTCTATTCTGGTGTTCTCATTGGCTATAACTGTCTACTGAAGAAAATTATGGTGTTCATTATAAGGGTGCTTTAAGACTTTTGACTCATTTTCACCTGAAATAATTAGAATAATAACGCTGTCCAAAATGGTAAATTTTCATAAAAGCATCAGTCCTGCCAGAAAGGATTCACACCACTCCACACCACTCATTTGCACCTGTAATGATTAGAAAATATAACAAGGTTTTATTTTAGTAAAAAATGATATGCTGTATATGTAAATATATATATAATTATATATACCATGTCTGCATTATGTAAAATTGTAGTTATCTGTTCTACTTTGCCTGTCTTGCATTTTATATTTATACCTCTCTTAATATATTTATATTGTTTTCCTATTGTCTATGTATTTCAGCTTTTGCGCGGTTCTCATTCTTGTTTTTCAGTGCTTGCTGCGTGCATTACTTATTACACCATACTTGGAGCGTGACAAAATAATTCCTTGTAGAGGCAATAACATAACTGAACACTTCTTGTCCAGAATAAATAGCTTTACACATATTTCTCCTGGTGCTGTACGTTTATGAGCTACCAAAATTTTTTATTTATTTATTTGTGTATTTCAACGTCTCCGCAAGTTTGAACTACTGGCCAATCGTTTTTCAGGGCGCGAGATGGTGTGAGCCAATCGGCGAGCAGGACGCGGGGTTTATCCGTGGTCGGTGGGGGAGGGGGTGGGTTCTCAGGTTATCTCCTGTAGTGACGGTCCACGTGAGCCTTTGTTTATTTACAATAATGTAAACCGTCCTGATCACGTGCTCCTCCCACACCCCGCTAGCTGGGTGCATTCATTACAAAGCACGTGCGGACCTGTTATTTATTCTTTTTCTTTTCTCTGAGAAACTCCTGACACTCCTGACACTCAAACAGCTGGAGGAAGGCATTACCTGCACGGATCCATTCCTCCCTGCATTATTTAAAGGCTTAAGTGTCTTCCTAGCCGTGTGTGTGTGTGTGTGTGTGTGTGTGTGTGTGTGTGTGTGTGTGTGTGTGTGAGACAGAGGGAGAGAGAGAGAGTGTATGAGTGTGAGGGAGAGTGTGTTTAAATGAGTGTGTAGGGGGAGGGGGGTGTATTACAGCCAATTACATTAACGTGCTGTCAAACAGTCTTATCCATCCGCACCCATTTCCGTTGTTGTGTGCGGATTACTGTCCCTGCTGTAATCTTTCTTAACTGTTCATACAGATCACCGGGGTCACACACTTTCACTCAGAGCACGGCTCAGAAAGAAGAGCCGCTCGCTTTCCACTTCAGAATGGAGTGTCTATGGACACGTGGTCCACGCAAATAATCCCCCTGACCTTCATCTCATCGCTCCTGATTGACGTTCACCAGCCATAAGTTCAGGTCTGTACATCTGTGCTGTGAACTAAAAGCCCCATTTGGATAAAGTCTTCCGTACCGGCACATGTGTTTCGTATTAAAGGACCACTGAGATTAATACTTATTTTTTGTTGTTTTGCAGCTTGGTCTTTCTCTATGACAGGAGGGAAACCAATAACAATTGTAAACATAATAATAATGAAGTGACCCCTTCTTGTCACATCTGAACACACCACAGGACACAGTGTGAAACGTAAATTCGTTTTCTGTATTTAATCCATTCACAAAGTGAAGCAGCGGACAGCCAGGGACAGGGGTGCAGGGGTGTACTCAAGGGAACCTCAGGGGTGCCACTAGCAGTCCTAGGATTTGAACCCACAGCCTTCTGATTGCAGGGGCAACTCCCTAACCACCAGCCACCTGCTTATTGACATACTGAAGGCCTTGTTATTATAGTCACAATTTGGTAGGAATACACACTATTACTACACTTGTGGTTATAATAGAAACAGGGACTTTAAGGCAGATTTGACTTGCTGTTAGTAATGGGCAGGTCAGAACTGAAACATCAATACTCATTTTTAAGAATCAATCCTCATGCACAATATCGAAACAATGTTTTCTATAAGCATCTGTACCATCTTAAACCATCTGAATGGTATCTTTACAACCGTGTCTGATGTGAAAAGGGATTGTAGTAAATAAAACTGTTGAACAGGAGCTACTTTTCCTTCTATCCTCTGCCTCACACTCACACTATCTCTCTCACACACACAAACACATACACACAGTTACATGAAATTCTCTGTAAAGGCAGATCATATGAAGCTATTTCACTCCACTTAAGTTTGTTAATGTAGTGGTTAATTCAATAGTAATGCAGAACATTTCAAATGCCATGTCCAAATTTACTGGTTTTATTTCTGGAAATCACAAAGAAAGCACTCTTTATGTGCACAAGAAGACTTTTTAAAGTTTTGGGATTACTGGTATTGACATACATCCATTGCTATTTCTTAGTATAGGTACATTTGTGGCAGCACCCATCCCTAATATCCCTTTTCTGTACTACAGCAGAAAAGTCACTATTAAAGTCACTATTATTTTTTAATATCATATGTACATTTACTGATAGGCTACCAGTTTGCTAGCTGTCCTTTGTTTTACACATATACAGAGCAGGGACAGCACGGTAAACAGCCACTGATACATTTGTTGTGCCATCAGAATGCCAAAATGAATCTTTTCCTCATCTGAAAGAACTCGCTATTCAAATGGCGAAATATGGCGGTGAAAAATGAACTTGTTCTGTCAGCAGAAGAAGGGCATTTTAAAAGCTGTATTTTTGTTTTATTGTGTTCTTTTCAGTCGTCTTTTCCCTGCTTTCATGAACCTTCCTCCTACATCACACTTGCCTTTGTTTTCCCACCACAGAACTGAGCCTGAATTGTTGTTGGGTTTGTACATTTGAATGCACGCAGACTATTTCTGACACTGTCTTTCTGTCTCTCTCTTCTCTCTCTTCTCTCTTTCTGTCTTTCTCCGTAACTCTTTCTCTCTCTGTCTGTCCCTTTTTTTCGCTCTCGTGTTCCCTCTCTCTGACCCTCTCTCTCTTCTTTCTTTCTTTATCTCTCTCTCTCTCTCTCTCAGTCATCTTTTCCCTGCTTTCATGAACCTTCCTCCTACATCACACTTGCCTTTGTTTTCCCACCACAGAGCCTGAATTGTTGTTTGGTTTGTACATTTGATTGCATACAGGCAATTTATGACACTGTCATTCTCTCTCTCTCTCTCTCTCTCTCTCTCTCTCTCTCTCTCTCTCTCTCTCTCTCTCTCTCTCTCTCTCTC
>JBBJLR010124971.1:15000-18465 GCA_037577145.1 Brachypetersius gabonensis | reverse complement strand
TTCCTTGATAGTGCGCCCCTGGTGACCGTTAGCTGTAAAAATCCATAGATAAGCCGCACCGTTGTATAAGCAGCAGGTGAAAATCAGTATGGTTGTTTTTTTACTTAAAGTAATGCTGCAATTCACAGTTTAGTGTTAGGAGACGCGTTTCTTTGTGTTTGAATTTTTATTTATGCATTTACAGATACAAATTGCAATATTGTGATATATATCGTTATCGAGGTAGAAAATGGCTTCTACCCTGATAGATTTTGGTTATATCGCCCACCCCTACACATTATAATAGAATACATGTTACAGCTGGAGTTTCAATGCAGCGACCAACAGTTTTATTAGAAACAAAGCATAATTAGTCTTGTTTAACTACTTAAATAGCAGTATAGCATGTAAAACAGTGAATAACAATCATTTGTACCAAGTAATTGATATTTTTCAAGCTACCTACTACCAGCTATTTTTTGTCCATATTATGAAAAGTGTTCATCTATTTTTGCAGTTTTTCCCACCACTACTTTATATTCCAATCAAAAGAATATACGCAGACCTGTTTTTGTGGGCTTATTATTCTGTGAGATATATTTAACAACTGACCCACAATGTGGAGATCTGAACAATATACAGATAAACCGATGTACTGTTTACTTCTCTGCTGCCGGAATCAGTAAAAAAAAAAAAAAATGTTATTCAATGTTATTTTCAATATTGGCCAGTCAGTCTTTGAGGACAGTGTATAATTTGTCTCAAGATAATGTTATTTGTCCACTGTTCTGCAAGAAATACCATAGTCAAACTATGTCATGGTTGGTGGCTCATAATGAAAATAGTTTCGACAAATAATGAAGCATATTGCTACACAAACCTCTATGAAGTTCACTTATAGGCCTCTTCAACAGCTACACTGGGTGAACGTTAGCAGCTATGACCCAGAAGTGGATGTTAAAACTACACGAGGCATGACTCTTAGAGCCACAAGAGCCCATATAAACTTAAGCAAATATAGACCAGATGCTAATCTATCAGATCATGTAAAAGTGGTCTCAGTCAGCACATTTGAGTGGAAGTGGAACAGTTGTGCTAAGCATTTGCTGCACTGTTGAAACCCATGATGAGGGTGTAGTGGAAAAACTAAAGCTGTTTAGATTAGAACTTGGCAACATGACACTATTTATCGTTACTGTAATAAATCACCTCACGATATACTTTAGTACTTCTAGAACTTCTTATCAACTGCATGTTTCATTAGAAAGATTAGAAACATAATTATTCCTGGTTAGTTTGATTTGCACTGAAGTATGTGAAATGTAGCACCACTGGTGGCTTTTGTACAATCCATTTCATCTCAACATTATGTGGCAACTATGTACTATGGCCAGTTCTTACCACATTACGTTATGCCATATTGCCCAACCCCAGTTTGAGTTGCAGTTGTGGTGGCCTAATGGGTAGGATACTTTCCTCTGGAGGTCATGGGTTCAAATCCTACCTTCAGCACACCACCACTGAGTTCCTGAGTAAAACCCTTAACGCCAAGTTTCTCCAGGGAGACCGTCCCCTGTAGTTAGGGTTTGGAAGTCGCTTTGGATAAACGTAAGTTTAAGTCAGAAATTTCGTTTAAATTCGTTTTTTTTCTTTCAAATTCTGACAACACACCAAAAATAAAGCACAAAGTATGTCTAAAAATGGTTTGCATTGACCAGTAACAATCATGACATTTTAGCTAATGACTTCTTGAAATGTAAACGTAAAAATGTAAAAATGATGTAATTTTTTTTGTCCGTTGTATGCAACTACAAAACAAGCCTTAAATGGCCAAATTAGCTGACGTTGTCTAGCAGTAGATACATAGTAGCTCCCAACTGATGGCATTGCAGACCTCAAGCTCACTGCTGCCTTTTAGAGGTGTTCAGTAATATTTTCGCTTATGTTAAATAGTGTTAAGTGACACACACCACAGCACACAGTGTGAACAATGTGACTTTTTTTTCTCTGCATTTAACCTATTCACCAAGTGAAGCAAAAAAACAAACAAACTGCTGCCCAAATTACAGGAGATAGGTAATTATTCCAGCATGCCTATTTATATCTTTCAGAGATAGCAGTGAAACAACCGCTAGCACCATAAAAAGTATGTTGGGTTTTGAGCCAGGATGTATAGTGGGGAGAAGCAGAGAGTAAGAGTAGGTGGTATATGGGTTCATGTAGAATATACTTTAAAAAAGAAAAAGAAAAAGAAAGGATTGCCGTCTCATTACCATAACGGTATGAGACAAGTAAGCACAGAACTTCACAGTGCCGCTTCACCAACAGTTCAAACATTTAGCACTGATGTGTGGCGAGCAACTATAGACTAGCCCACACACATAAACACAGCAGGAGTTGCAGAAAAAAAATACATAAAAATGAGTCATCTGTGAAACACAGAAGGGTCAGACACATACTCAGACCTCGCTGAAAGCAGCATTTTCATTAGACTCTACATATGAACGATGCTGGGTTGAAATTAAGAGACGTAACAGTTCATTAACACAGAGATCTATTCTCTAATGATGAAGCAACTCAATCAGTCTAGGAGGAGTTAAGCACCATTTAAGAAAGGTTCGAACATTTTATTCTAGTTAATGTGAATTATGGTAAACACCAGAAGGCGACTTGAAAACTGCACATAAACACCCCCTTACTTCGTAATTTCCACTGGGGAACTGGGAGAAAATTTTGGTACACGAGTTGCCAAGATGAGATCAACTTTGAACTTTCAATACGGCGGAGAGCAAAGAATACAAACAAGCAAGAGCACACAAGAGCCTTGTGGCTGACCTGTGACACTATTCAACACTTTTCACACACATTTACAAATAAAACTAGATTTCCTGATATGACATGTGCCCTATATATAAAGCTTTCAAATATTTTCTGGAAAATCAGTAGCCTTTTAAAAGACTACGTTTCCCATGATGCATCTTTGCTACGTATTGCCCCAACTAACAGCTCAAGAAAAACTGCAGGTCCACCATGTTTTACTTCACTACGACAACAAAAAGCACTTGAACACAACGCACTTGTAATTTCCAAATTACAACTGGTAAAGATCATCTTTCCCATAGCATGTGAAGGCAGCATAAATCTACGCTAACAGACTTACTGCTTTTTAACTGGTTCTAAATGCCACTTGGCTGTACTGTGACACATACTACAATCATTTTAGATTTTAATTATAGTGTGATCATTTTTTTCCTAGTAGACATTTATCAGCAATCTGAAAAAATACTTAATTACAAAGTTATTTAAAAACAACATTAAAGTAACATTCAACAGTCAAAGACTACTATTTTAGGAGCTCGAGTGGTTGGTGAGAAAGTATACTGAGCTTAAGTCACCAGCGTGATCTCGAACTCGAAACTGAAAAATGCAATGCGCTCATATCTTTTGGATGGATGCCAGAATGTAAGTGAATGCTTTGTCTTAATC
>JBBJLR010124971.1:0-12500 GCA_037577145.1 Brachypetersius gabonensis | reverse complement strand
TATGGCATCTGCTGTATAAATAAAGTTATTTTTACTTGTCTAAAATATTTGCATGTTTCTTCATAATGCTGAGATAAAAACATACTTTATTAGCCCTTAGTTTGGACTATGTCCCGTTTGATCCCGTTGATGTACAGAATCATACACATATCGTTAGAATCAGACAAGCTCAAAATAAACGTCTGGTATATTAATATTGCAGTGTATGGAAATATTTTTGAGAAAAAAATGTTTTTGACACAATAAAATAAGAAACTACACAAATATGCACTCCCTAGAGGTAATATTTTACGCCCTATAAATGAAAAGTGCAGCAGTGAAAAAGGTCCCCCTCAAACAGTTGCAACAATAAAAAATTACATAGCAACAATAAACGACCCAGCACTACGAGGCACAACAGAATCAGACTTCATTTACATACACTCTAACAAAAACATATTGTTTCACTGTAATGGATAAAGTGAGGTTGAAAAATGAAAGAAGCAAAAATGAAATAAGTCCACATAAACCTAAAATGGCAAAGAAAAAAATGCAGTAAAATGTAGGACATGGGCTGCTTAAAGTAGCTCAGTTCACCCAGTTCACTGAGAAAAGGTATTTTGATAAACAGTGCATGCTTACATTCGAAAATAACTTCATAGCTCCGTATATTGGGTGGGATTCACACACAATACAGAACAACTCTGCTACTAGAAATCTGGTATTATTAGAATAATCACAGAATAATGGAACCTTTTCCAAACCAAAAACCTTTTAGATTTGAAACCCACTTCTAACGGAAGGCAAAGGACGTTTGTTTAGAGTCAGCAGGTTCTCAAGAAGAGAGAAGCATGTCAAAGTTATTCCCTGTGGTAATCAATCCACTGCTACAGAGGCAGCAAATAGAGATTAGGGTGAAAAATGCTGGAGTGTACAGAGTTTCTATAAGCACATTCTTGAGAAGCAGCTTTATTTGAGGAACTGGAAGATGCGCGTAAAGTTGTGCACAAACTCAGAAATGTGTACAAACTAGTGGTGGGTATAGATTACTTTTTTTAATCTAGATTAATCTCACTGTAAGCTTGGAATTAATCTAGATTAATCTAGATTAAAATGGCTCATTTGAATTCTGTCAAAGGCATTCTGAATATGTGTGCTACCCAAATAATGACTAAAAGTAAGTCTTTGAGAACAGGTTTCTGAAGCCCCTCCAAAATGATCCCAAGCCACCCTAAACATATAGTCATTATTCTACTATTTTTAAACTATATATCCAAACATTTCATACAAGATATCACTGAGCGCAGATATGCACTTTACAAATGGAAACAAGACTATGAATTGAAATTAAAAATAATAAGTCTAGCTATCATTATTGAATTAAAATGATGTAGTGGCTGTTGAAGCTGCTGTAGGTAGCAGGTGGGCATTAGGACCCAGGCGAAGCTACACGGCGCTGCTTGTTAGTGAGTAGCAACCGGAGCCCGTTTAGTAATATTTCTCTGGTAGCACTGTTTGTACTCAGTTCAACAGAATACTATGAGTGTCCATAACTGTTCACTGCTTAACTTTACTTGGTTCCTTAAGTAAAAGAAAAGGTTTGGTGAAAGGTTTTCAGCCCTCTATACATGGTAATTCCTTCCTACAGACCCAGCTCCCAACCCAACTTTGTGAATATTTTTTTTATAGCCCGATAAGAGTCTCACGTTAACGCAGCAGGTTAACGCCTATAACAGCCCACCACTAGTACAAACGCAAGACGACAAATGGACAGTCTGCATTACACTGCAGTCCAATCTGAGGTTGATAATGAGGCAAGGTTAACTGGACTCTCAGAAAGGAAGACCTACCTTATCTTTTAATTTGAGTCAACAGCATACCTTTAATTCATAAGTAGGCCAAGGAACGCCTGCAAGCTTGCAGCTTACCTCACACACACACACACGACTCTAACCTAAACAACAAAAACAAAGCCTCAGAAATCATCTTCCCCTCACAATCCCTTGAACTTCTGTGGGATTATAATCGAAATGTTAGCACACGAGGAGGATTCCCCACAGATTATGCCCGTGGAAAGAGATTAATCCAAGCTAAAGGTAACAACAGAATCCTGCAGGCGCATGTGCTGCAGACTGAATTTGATGAATGAACACATGCCTCCTCACTGACAGCAACATAATGGTGCCTTCATGGTCACCTGGAGACACCAGGCTTCTCCAGCTTTACGTGTCATCGCCGAGACAGAGGGGCAATTGCATTTTATTCAAGTTGCACTTCCTGAGTTTAGATGGAGGCGCCTTCAGTGATGCGTGTCTAGCAGCTGGGAAAGAAATGGGGAACCCGTGAGATACAGCGGCGACCTCGACATTGATTCTCTGAACTTGAGGGAAGATAGACTGAACTGAGAACTGTAAAAAATAAAAAGGCTTCCTTTATACAGCCTGAGGACAGAACAGCCTTAACACAGGTAACAAAGATGAATACGAGACAGTTTGAGGATGTGAAAAGTACAAACACATACAAACAGAAGTGGTTTTGGAGTCTCAGGACATTAGAACAAGCTTTTACTTCATTACACAAGTAGTGTGCACTGAGACAGAGCTATTATCTAAACCAAGGCAGAGTTTTTCCCTCTTACAGCCACTGTCTTCTACTCGTTTGACTCACTGATGACAAATCCCTATGCTGACTGATATTAGACATAATATGGATTTCTTCTGCAGTCTTTAAAACCTGGTACTATTAATGTACTCCTACTTCATGTCATTATTTCATTTATTCTTTTACTTGAGGCTCCATTACTCCATTACTTCCACTCATCAAACACAATCCAATGAAACATACAAAGTCCCGTTTCTTGCCACTTCAAACCAAAAGTTCAAAAAGGAATTCCAAAGATCTGCAAATTTCCTAATTTTAAGACATAAAGCAAATAATATATAAATAATCCATCGTAGAGAAAGTCGGTAAGAAAATGGCGTTACAGCGGTGGCGAAAGGAACCTGGGGTCATGATGCCGACGATGTAATTGCATCCATATAATGTCAGCCAAAAACAAAGAATTAATTTACACTTGTAAAAAATCTATAATCACACTTGCATAAATGTGTTTAAATGACTAATGATGACACTAATTCATCCCTCGATCTAAAAAAATATTTTTTGCGTAATAGTATGAAGAATATGAAACATATACGACCAGTTTCTGGTCACAAAATGTTTTTTTAAAAATTACAAAGATTTGCCCAGACATTAAGAAAATAGTACAAATAATCCATCACGGAGACATGTATTGCTGATTATGGTAAAAAAAAGAAAAGAATTATTTCAGAATAATATTACCTCCTTTCAGCCTGAATACGTTTCAGGCCAAAAGCTTTTAACAAATCTATCATAAATCAATCCCTCACACATCAGACAGCATATTCGTATAACAGTTTCATGTAATAACTTTCTGTGAGGGAGCTTTCACAGGCATTAAACACTTAAGACGCCTAGTTCCCATCTGAACTGCTCTAAACACTTCTCTAGAGGGAAGCGTTTCATAACATATAAACCGCTTTGAATCATATTTTGTTTACAACTTTTTTACAAGGATAAAAAAAATCTGATGACAAGCTAAAATTATGATCACTGACAGCGTATGCAATATTAAATTCGACTGCATACTTGAAAACCTTGTATCTTTGATTTCTTATTTAATGTAGTGTCATTATTTCATTACATTTTTTTTCCCCTTGAGGCTCCATAACTGACCTCCACTCATCTAATACAACCAATCATGCAGTAGGCCTTTATGGTCTAAAAGTGACTAATTTAAAATTGAAGGTGTGGGTAAATTACTAACAAAGTCACTAATTCATCCCACTATCTAAAAAATGTTTTTTGTAGCATTACGAAGAATATGAAACATTATATAAACCAGTCTGAATTAGTGTGTGTACAACTTCAACAAGAAACTAAAGAGGGAAATTAGCAATTCCGCTTTCGAAACTGTTACCAGATGAGAAAGCAGAGAATAAATGCATTCCCCATGGCATTTCAGAACTTATAATAATAATAAATATTATAAAGAGCTTGTAAAGGTAAAGAACACAGAGTCAAAGGTAAGCCAAAAGAACATATTAGTAAGAAACTAATTCTCATGAGGAACTTGAACATCAGTATTCAACCTTGAGTCATGATACTGAAAACTAGATACTTTCCACACAGCAATGCCTGTGTTACACTGTTACTTGTTACAGGCATTGTTGCACTATTGTTTAAGTTTTCTTTATTCATTCCTATTGCACTGAGCATGATAAAGACATATAAAGTGGCCCCTTACAGTCACGTGTGAACGCACCACAGCACAGTGAGAACAATGTGAAATTCTTTCTATGTATTTCACCCATTCGCCAAGTGACAAGCCAGTGGCATAGCGCCCGGGGAGCAGTGAGTGGGGACAATATCTTGCTCAAGGGTATCTCAGTGGTGCCACAAGAAGTCGTGGGATTCGAAGCCACCACTTTCTGATCACAGGGGCAACTCCCTAACCACTAGAGCACCAACTGCCCCACATAAAAAGTTCTTGTCTTCTCCTCTTGCCATCAGTAAACAATTACAGTACAGCCCTGGAATAAGAGGCTGCTGTAACTAAAAAAGCAAGTGTGGCCTGTAGGCTGCATGTTTACAGTTTTACACACACACACACACACACACACACACACACACACAGAGTGCCCACCCAGATGAGTCGGGCTGTGTATGAGTGTCTGGGGGGGTTAGGGTGGGTGGTCAAAGTGAAAAATAAAGGCTACTCACGCCCTGGTCTTGGGGAAGCCCATGGAGAGCAGCACGTCCAGGCAGGAGCCGTGTTTGACAGTGCCTGGCCGGGTCTGGCGCTGCCTCCGCGGAGTAACTTTGGCGTAAAGCTCCTCTTTCGCTGCCATGGCTCACCGGTCCATCTGATGGGGCACTACTCCAGGCGTTTGGCGTCTTTTCAACACGTCAGAACGGTCTAACATGAACAAACCGGCCCGAATAGAGCAAAAGAACCAGCACAGTGTAGTTGGAACAAGAGAGGGAGAGGGAGAGGGAGAGGGGCAGCATGTACCAGAGACACGGGCTCTCCCTCCCAGCAAGTCCCGCCTCGCTCTCGCTGTTTTTCTCGCTTCTACACGAAACTAAACGACCCCACCGAGTAGCTCAGACGTAGCTCTCTTCCCCCCGCAGCAAAACAGGTGAGAAAACCCCCTGTCAAAGCTCATTTTCGGACCGAAACAGAAACAGCATCCCTCATCTGACATTCGCTTCCTCTTCGAGATGACTTATTTATGAATGGACGTTTTGATTGACAGTGGAATTAGCCTATCAGCGTGCAGCTTGAGACCCAGAGCCCGTCTACTCTGTTCTTAAAGGAGCAGTTGTTGCAGAATGGGAGTGAAAGTTTTCACCATTCAGGCTCTCGAACACATATGTCAACGTTTTAATGGAAGGACATGTAGGTGTGGGATTTAAAAAAGCCTCTTTTTTATAATCCTGACATGAGCAGGTTTTAGTGGCAATCCCACACTGTTCTTTTTTTACACACTGACCAGCTACACTATATGTATAAAAGTATTGGGACACACCTGTTTTTCAGGCTTTGGGCTGTACCTCTTACCAGCGAAGGGCGGTTTTTGGGAAAAATTATTTTATCATCTTTTGTACATCATCAGCAAATGCGAACAGGAACATAGTGAAAGTAAGTTAACAAAAATCCTTAAATACCCACCCAATCCATCTTCGGCATACCAAGAAATTTTGGACAATACCATGCTTCCAACTTTGCTGACAGTTTGGAGAAGGCTCTTTTCTATTCCAGTATCTGTCACAGAGCACAAAGCAAGGTCTTTAAAGACATAGTTGGATCAGTTCAGTGTGGAATAACTTCACTAACTCGCACAGAGTCCTGACCTCAACCCCATCCAACGTCTTTGGGATGAACTGGAACGGAGATTGCGAGCCAGGACTTCTTGTCGAACATCAGTGCCAGACCTCATAAACGCTCTACAGAAGAAATTGTCTCCAAGTCCCATAGAAACTCCAACATCTTGTGGAAAGCCTTACAAAAAGAGTGGAAGCTGTTCTCGCTGCATATTAAAGTATATGGATTTAAAAGCATGGTCATTAAAGTCCGTGTTATTGTAAGGCGTCCCAATACTTTTGTCTATATAGTGTTTCACCAATATGGACAGACCAGAACTGGTGGGCTGAAAAAGGAAATTTGATTCAGAAATTGCTGTGGGAAAACGTGAAATGCGGCTTATACTGCCCCCTGGTGTCCCCTGTGTCGTATATCAACGAAAGAGAATAACAATGGAAAAGCGTTAACAATACAAATAATATTAACATTCAGATATTTATTGGGGAAAATACAATGGGAATATTTAACAAAGACTCATATAAAAGCAACTTTTACAACGACTGGATCTGTGTTGTGTACTATACAAATTCCTGTTAATGACATTTAAAAGATAGATCAAAGCAACTAACATCAACAGAAATGCTCACAAAGCTTGTTTTACAGTTTAGTGTGCAAATACAGAAAGAAAGCAAGTATAGCAAAAGTATGAGCCAAAGCAATTATTTACATTTCACACATTTAAAAAAAAAAAAAAAAAAAAAAAAAGAGGGAAAACCAGAAAATCAGAACTCAGATTGTAACCCTTCAATAATAAAACAAACCAGTTGGATAAATTAGATGTTCCAGCAGAAACATTGTGGTACCTTGTTTTTTCCCATTTGTAAATAGGAGGGCAGCTATGTAAAATTCAAGTAGAAATACAATAAGAAACTCACTTCACTTTCCCCAGCCGGTCGGCTTTACTGATATACAAATTTATGGAGCTTACACATTCAAATGATGTCGATTCCACTGACCACACGTTTAAATAAACTGCACGAATGCATTCCTGACGCAGGGCAAAGGAGGAAATATTTTTTCAAGGGGAGGGGGAAAAAAAAGAGAAACGTATCCAACAGATTAAAATGCACCAAACCCCGCATCCAAAGAATTCAACCTGAAAACAAACTGTATTGATCTGTTCGGAAGGTCTGACAGACGATTCAATGGACGTTCCTAAAGCTTTCTGATACAAGGCTCAAGAGAAGGGTCAGTGCAATTGTTTACTGTGACCAGGAGACGGTGTAAAAACTAACACACACACACACGTACAAACACCACAAGCTTAATCCCAGTCTGAAGACTTCAGCACAGCAGAGACTCTTCACGCCTGTAGAGGTCAACATTTGGGCTACACCACAAAAGACGACTTCTGTTTGAACTCGCCCTGAAACAAACACAGAGCAGAAGTTAAGATTTAATCGTATTCATTCATACATACATATCAAAGGATAAGTACTACGCTAGCAGTCATGGGTTTAGATACAGCTTCTCAGCCAGTGGTTTTCCTTTATTTTTTTATTTTCTAAATTGCAGATTATTTTAAAATGGCATAAAAATTCCTCAGATCAATAACATTTCCTGATTCTGTTAATAAATGAGTAGGAGATAAATCTAATGATCTGTCCTTTATGGATTTAATTCCGATTATTATCATACATTCCTATAAAACACGCAGACAGTGTGATATTGAGTTTTATCCTCATCGCCCAGCCCTAGGTAGAACACTTTTCTGCCAATCAGATTAACTGTAGCTCTTATATTGCACAAGGTTGCAACATGCAGATGAGCCCTCTGAACAAATCAGATGTCTTTGTGTGGTGTGAATGTAATGGCTTTGATCAAAAGATGCAGGCTGACTGTTTAATCATCACATTGAGGGTTCACTGATGTGACAGATATGCCTCATAATGAACTAAATATGCAATACGTGAAAATCCATCATTCGTTTCATAAAGCACTATGACCCAGCATATACACCACCAGTCAAAAGTTTGCACACAGCTTTTCAATGGTTTTCCTTATTTCTTAGTTTTTATTCTTAGATCAAAACATGAAAATATCAAAATATTTTCATGAAGAGTCAGGGTGAAGGCAAAGCACCCTGGGAACTCCTTCAAGACTGTGGGAAAACCACTCCAGGGCAGTAGCTCATGAATCTGACTGAAAGAATGCCACTTACCTCAGCTTCATCAGAATACTCCTGTCTGGGCTGCGTGTACACGGCCGATTTCTGCTTCCTGTCGTCCAAAAGCACACAAAATCAATTGAACCGTTTAAAACATGAATTGGATTTTATGTATTGGTAATAGAAAAAACTAAATAGAAAAGATCTTACGTTTCTGACATTTCTGGAAGGGGAGGGAGCAAAAAGCACAGCATGAGTTTGATCAGCAATAAGTACTTTAAAAACTGAGAAAAGACAAACACTAACTAAAGGAGGAGAACTTACTGGGCAAGTATCCCTTCTTATTAGCGTACCACAAACCGAAACAAAGTAAGGCAATGGCCAGCAGGGCTACAAGAACCCCAGCAACGATGCCTCCTGTGTTCACATCACCTAGAGAATCGAATGAACATGTAAGAAGACATGAGCAGCTGGGAAAGGTCTGTCTCACACACACACGCACACTTTCAATTTAATAAATGACTTGAACCTCTTTTCACAAAGTCAAGTTTTATGGACAAATAAAGCCAATGTGCCTTTTATCGCACTGAAACTTCCAGGTCAAGTTCAAAACCCTTGAATAGGACAGAAAGAAATACAACCACGTATTTATAGCACAGCAATTTGAAGAACGCAGACACTTGATAAAAGTCTATTCCAACAACAGGTTTCATCAGCTTCCCTGTGAGCTTGGAGATATTCGGGTTTAAAGTAGAGACCATGTCACAAGCACTACGTTTTGGTTGTGAAAGACATTTTATATATACAGCCATGTGGGGGAAAGAAAAGAGGCTGCACCATCTATTTCTTGTTACTGCTTGTCTGTGTAAAATGTGCACATCACTATGGTTTAATACACTATTGACCACACTTCATTCAAAATTCCAAACAAAAAACCATTTGGAGAAAATTAAAATGATACATATTAATAATTTATTATACCATGGAAATGTTTAACTACACTATTACATAACATCACTATTTTAATTGTGGTAGTTGTTTTAAGAGTACAGTGTTTGCATGTGTGACTCTGTTTGACTCCATCAGGAGTGAAGCTGCTGGAATACAGACCATAGAAAAGCTGCTCTACAAACACTACTGCACTCAACACATATGGCGTTTCTTTTTTTTTTTTTTTACACAGCTCACACTGCAACAGTTCAGAAATGAATAGCAACCTGAGCATATTACACACATTGAGCTGCAAATTGTACCGTGAACAGAAAAAAGGGAAAAGTGGTCTCATTGTTTTCCATGGCTGTATATATGAGCAGCACTATGTAAGAAAAACATTTGTTTTTTATAATAATTTGTAATAACTGAAAGCAGCATACATAGAAACACAGAAGTTAAAGAGTTCACTTACGAACTTCCATGACCACGCTCTGTCCACGCTGAGCAGGTCCCTGACCATTGGAGGCCTCACAGAAATATTCGCCACTGTCTGCCTTGGTCACACTGGGAAACTCCTGTTACACAAATACACAATGTTAGATGAACCAAAAGGCCAGTACAAACAGTTCATGAGCTCTCGCCAGTTGCTTCAATTGGTCGTTCTACAACCAACATCTCCAAAATCCATGAAAAACTCATTTCTTAGAGCTCTTATTTATTATGGGTAAAGCAAATTACATCCAGAAATCAGATGCAGGGGCGGATACAGATTATCTACCATTTATATTGCTTCAGGAGATCCACCAATGAGATGCTTGGCCCATATTTTTAAAACAACAAGAAGAGCAGCAAGGCTGATCACTGACCAGGTTGCCGTTCTGAGTGTTCATTTTGTAGGTCATGTTCTGGAAGTTGGGGAACTTGCTGGGGTCAACGGGCAGAGGGGTGCCACCTTTGAACCACTGGTAGGAGGATGGTGGGGAGCCTTCCATGTCAAAGCAGGTCAGTAGAACATTCCGGCCTGTTGTGACCGAGCTGGGGATTCGGCTGACAGGCACTGAAGGAGGTACTGTGGGGCACAGAGACAGCAATCATGAGTAGAGTACATACAAAAGAAAGGCAATCTGAAATTTTTAAGACAACTAAATGTATTTTGGCAAGAACAAGTAAAGTGTGCACACACCATTGGTTTCATGGGCAAAAAAGGTTTGCGATTAAAAAAAATCTTACAAATTCAAACCGCTGTCTTTTTAATCAGAGGCCCAACACAGGGGGTCATTCACTTCTGGTCCCTTTCCAGGGGACTCAACCGTCCTCCCTCTATTTTAAATATCAAAAACTTATACATACTCACTTCAACAACTTTTAGAGATTTTAAAAAACTTTTTTGCTGGAAAGATGCTCAACAACTGTACAAGAAGTAGTATTAAAAAATGCTATATAAAAAGTTAATTCAATGGGATTAAGAAGTGTAAACATTATGTTATTGTAAAGTTATGGTAGAGAAAACCACACAAGTGTTATAACTGGATCCTAGTGGAAAAATCAAATAGGAAAAGTGATATGGGTCCTTTAATGTCTCTTCAAAACAAAGCAACAGAAAATTCCATACCAATCACTGTTAGCTTGATTGTAACGTCAGCGTAGCCACTGTTTGCAGACACCTCGCACGTGTAGTCGCCAGTGTCCATTCTGGTCGTCTTCGAGATCCTCAGGCCGCCTGAATACTGAGTGAATCGGTTGCTGTACTGGGCTTTAACAAAATAAAACAAAATAGTTACAATTTCAGGTTAATTAGATTAGAAATATTTTAACTGACTACTCTATTAAGGCTTGTTTGAACAATTAAAATAGACCAATTAAAGTCATTCATGTCTGCTGTGAGTAGCGCTGAATATAAGACAAGAAGATTAATGAGCTGTTATGGCTCTTACAGGTAATCTTGCCATCAAAATAGATGAAGGACTGTGTCCCCTTTAAATTCTTAAATTTCCACTCCACTCGAGGTGTTGCCCCAAAGTCACCAGTATAGGTACATGCCATGTCAGCTCCTGGGGAGATACAAAGACAGATATTTCAGTGAAATCTTCCAAAATCTGGTCAACGTTTTTAGATGTACAGTTACTGAAGGAATCAATGAAACTTGCCTTTTTATTTGGATTTCTTTTAATGTAAAGAAAATTCTCCTACCATTAATATTCAGATTCAGGTTTCCAGATCAAATCTTTACTGAGAGTAAGTGTTACACGACCGCAAACAAAGTAACTTTATGTACCTAAATGTACATTAAAAGCATGTTTTTTTTTTAATTACTTGACATTTTGTTTGTCTATTTTAAGTATGTCAATACATATATCCTGCTTAAACGGGATTTTAAGCAGTTAATGTTAATTATAACATTAACATAATAATACATTTTATACTTTAATACTTTATATTTTACCAAAAAATCTCAAAGTGCATAACAAGAGAAAATAACAAAATAACAGGACGTTCATGGCAAGAACCCCATGCACAACAGCAGATGTGCTGCCCGTCCAAAAAAAAAAGTCACCTCAAATTTAGTGATTATGACATTAAATGGTTTTAAAACATGTTTCATCATAAAAGTCATTCAAACACACACGATCTGCGGTGAAGAGATTTGTTAACTAAAAATAAAACTGAAAGTAAATTTACCGCTCCCTTCTTTGACCATCACGGTTGGTGTAGACGAAGATGCAGAAAAGGCATGTAGGCCTGAGAAAGAATGTGAGACAGGTGTCATTTTTTATTATACTAGCACCTGAAAAAAAAAATCTATCAGGTACTAGTTGTGTTATGACATTACTCATCACATCAACAATTAGGCCTTTTTCCTAGCCCTAAGAGAGAATAAGAGATTAATGCTGAACGTATATGTTCATCAAAGCGATCCAGAAACATTGCTCTCACCACAAAGAAATAGCACCATTAAGGAATAAATGTATTTTAGTAATCTCTCGGTGAAACTCTTGGACTCAATACATATAAAAAATATTAATAATGAGATTAAATATCCCTACTTGTCCATCTGCGCAATATACAGTTCTTTTATTTATTTTTTACAGAAACCATGTTCAAGACACAGACAGAGAGAGAGAGAGAGGGAGAGAGAGACACACACCGAGAGAGAGAGAGAGAGACACACACAGACACACCGAGAGAGAGAGAGAGGGAGAGAGAGACACACACCGAGAGAGAGAGAGACAAACACACAGACACACACCAAGAGAGAGAGAGACACACACAGACACACCGAGAGAGAGAGACACACACAGACACACCGAGAGAGAGAGAGAGAGAGACACACACAGACACACCGAGAGAGAGAGAGAGAGAGAGACACACACAGACACAGAGAGAGAGAGAGAGAGAGAGAGAAACACACACAGACACAGAGAGAGAGAGACACACACAGACACAGAGAGAGAGAGATAGACACACAGACACAGAGAGAGAGAGAGAGACACACAGACACAGAGAGAGAGAGAGAGACACACAGACACAGAGAGA
>JBBJLR010124962.1:0-18468 GCA_037577145.1 Brachypetersius gabonensis | reverse complement strand
TATGCTGAGTGTTTGTGAAGAAACAGTGGTAGCTGACTGACTCTGATCATTATATCTATGCCACAGTGTGGCCTGTGTGAATTCACCCTAAAAATATTGAAACAGTTCTTGATTGGCGCTGCGCTTTAATAAAAACCGCATGCAAGTCTATTGCAAATCTAATATTACTCTAATAAAAATCTAATAAAAAGTTGATGTGACTGAACAAAACTGAAAGCAGATCTGAATGAGCATGAAAAACTGGTTTAGAAAAGTGTGTTGTGGTTTCTGATGATTACAATTTATTTATTTTTTGACCTGTGTTATAAAGCCTTAGACTTCATTTCACACAGTGACGTTCAGGCTTGCCTGCAGCTGCAGTGTGTGATATTCTGCCCACACATGGATAGTCTGACTGTACACCTTTAGGAGATGGGAAAGAGAATTATGTACAATTTAGCCAACCCCCATTTTTCACTTAAGCCAGTTTAGCCAGCATTTGCTCTTCACCTTTCTTTGTGAAGTTCAAATATATATATAGTTATACTGTGTTATGATGTTCATCTTTTCAAAAAATGTTCTTTATGTCGTGCTTTTTGAAACTAAGATATTATTGTGGATTGATTCTTATCTCTTCTGTATCAGAACCAGAGACCATGCACACATTGCAAACAGGGCTAAGCATACAGCCTGCTTGTCTAGCTGTTGTCATTATTAGTATAATAGCGAGGTGTGACCAGCTGGACTTACTCTTCTCTGTGCAAATGGTCCGATTCAACTGTAGTTTTTGACATGTCAGTTTGCTCTCATCACTTTTTAAATGTCTCATTTTGTCCACAGTCTCCAACAAGTGCTGTAGGACACAACTATGACAATTTTCAGCATTACCTATTTTCAGATGTATGTATAATAGTTTAAACACAATAAAATTGTTGTCACTTCAATGAAGTAATGCCTAATTCACAAAGAAAAGTGGAAAAAAATAAGTAGGGGAAAAATAATAAAGTATCAGGTCAGAAAACTACAGAATTTGAGGTGTGTGCACAAAACAATTTCAGAGCCATACACAATTCGGGAGGTTCGTATCCACCTGCGCCACATCAGAGATCTGCTGAAGAGCTTGGACCCCTCAGATGCCTATAATGGAGTGGAGGGCAGCTCCCTGTCCTTCCTCAGATTCTTCACTGATGAACACACAGAAGGTGAGAAGAATGAACACAGATGATGATAAAAAGGTGACCTTATTACAATCAATTTTCAAACTTATAAGTGTCTATACGTGGGTCCATACTTTAATTTATCACCCTCATAACTATAAAACTGAATAATAATTTTGGAAATCAATAACTACATACCAGTTTAAGGTGGTTAACAGTATATTCCTAAAATACATATTTGAATGGGCAGGATTGTGATTACTAGTTCTGGCCATTTTTATCTACCTTATTCTCAGAGAACAGCAAGGTGAAAAGAAGGGGTGAGGAGCTGAAGCAATTCAACTGCAGCCCCCCTGAGTACCTACTCCCAGGAACAAAAGAATGTCTTCTGGTCCCACTGCAGCCTCAAGCTGAAAACCTGAGGGTGGGACAGATGATTTTGGTCTGTAGGGTAACGATGGTGTTTTGCTATCTCTTATTGACCCACACAAAAGAAACCCCTAGCAGAGTTTTCTCTATCAGTTACTTTGTTAATGTAAGTCTTTATCAGGTTGCAGTAGCCCAAACAATACTCAAGTAAACAATGTATTGCTATTTAAAATTGGTGCCTCACCTAAGAGTAAAAAATTGTAGAAGTACACAAGTAGCAGCTCAAAAAAACATCTGAAGAATTAAGTTGCTAATAGAGATGCAGTTGATTTTCACTATACATCCATAGGAACCCGAAAACTATATTCTTTTTCTTCTTTGTTATCTTTTTAATCTGCACCTGAAACATATGAGATTTTAGCAGTGGCAAAGCAATGCAGACTAATTCTGTAAGAAAACATTCCTTTCCTCACAAATACTGCTAGATTTTAAGTAAAAGTATAACCAAAGAATACTCATTAACATATAAATCCATATGTTTTTTTTTTTACCCGGAAATCATATAACTGATTAAGCGACTGCTTCACTATGAGAAATGTTTGCTATTTTAACTTTAAAAAGTAAGTAACCAGGAAGTTTGAGTTAATTGAATATCGTAATTAACAGAACACAATCAATATTTAACGTATGATTTTAACTTACTTTAAAAAGAAGAAACTCATTTTATGTACCTACATTTAGTCCTGATGAAACTGATCACTATCCGTAATTCATGTTCTACTGTACATTTCTGTGTCTTACATGCTCTATGCATTTACTAGAACAGACTATTTCCAAAACTATTTGTGTGCAAAAAGCACGCCTTGTGGTGAATCTTCAGCCTGCTAATGTGAGTCACAAACCAGGTCAACAGAGTGATTCACATTTAAACATTTCAGCTCATGTTTGTGAACCTTATAATTACATTGATATTGATATTTTGATTCTGATTGCATGTCTAAGGGCCAATTATTTACAATAAATATGTATAATAGATTTACCTTGCAGAAATTAGCAAAGAATTGTCATTTTGTTTACATTTGTACTAGTACGGTCAGTTTTGCTGTTGTGTGAACTGAAGTTCTGTGTCTTTGCATTAACAGCCCACTGAATGCTTGAAGGTTCTAGCAACAAGCAGCTGGAACCCTCCTCCAGGAAACAGAAAGATGCACGGTGATCTCATGTATCTGAACGTGGTTACCATGGAGGACAGACACTGCAGCGTTACAGCATCCACCCGGGGCTTTTATCTCAATCAGTGCGTAACCAGAAAAGGTTATGAATATGCTCTGAACATCTTCAGAGAGACCTTTCTGACAAAGAGACGAACAAGAAAATGGATTAATAGTTAACATTTACAAAGTATGGATGGTGCTGTTTTGTCTTTTATAGGTCTACTACTTACACCTTTAACCCAAAGCCAGCAAGTCCCAGTGTGCTTAGTCATTCTCTTGTGGAGCTGCTTAGTCAGATCAGTCCAATTTTTAAGAAGAACTTCAGCGTTTTACTGAAAAATAGGTACCTTTTTAGTTTTTTTTCTGACTGTTGTGCTGATTATCATTGTTTTCACCAAACAGATTAGCTGTGTTTTGGCAAGAATGGCTGTGGGTAACACTTCTGTGGTACTTTTTGTTGTTTTTCAGAACTTTAACACACCCCTTTGAAAGAATATCTACTCCATTCCAACTGTTCAGCTGGGCTGCTCCAGTCCAAGACCATGCCATGGACTGTGTTCGAGCTGAGGATACAAGCTCCTCTCACTTAGGCTATGAAGACCACGTGCCTGGACAGGTAGCCTCCAGGTCTTTGAGGAATATGTACTTTCTGGAGCAAAATTTGATATATTATGTTTTTTGAAAGTATTGATTTAGACTTACATTTAGAATAATGATTAAAACATGCCCCAAAGTGCTTGATAAAAAACATCCCTTGTCCATGGTGAAAGCCTTTCATAAATTTTCATAGTTAATTATTCCAGAGCAAAGTAACCTCGCAAATAATTCAGGGGAAAAAAAAATTAAATATAATTTATAGTGTGATGGAGAGAGTCACTACTCATTTGTATGATACATAATGAATGTCTGAATTTGTTATGTGTATTAAATATAGATTCGTGAATGGAATGAGGAGCTTCAAAGCACCAGAGAGCTTCCACGCAAAACCCTCACTGATCGTCTGCTGAGAGATAGAGCCATCTTTAAGGTCAGGTTAACACATTTGAAAGGGCCCATAGCCTTAAATGTGTTATATTTGGGGTTTTTGTGTGGATTTATTTACCAGAACATTTACCATTGGTAATTTTCCCATCTCTCTTATCTGCTTGTTGTGTTTTGTTGTGTATTTTTCTTTTTCTTAGTCTAAGGAGTGAACAGTATGTTTAATAATGTTTACATAGTACATCTCACTATTTTATTTAAGACATTTAAATGAGTTTTCTTTATATGGGCACATTAAATTAGGTTACATTAGGCTTTAATGCAATTTATACATCTGACTATCCTCAGGCCAGCAGTGAGTTTGTGAACACTGCTACACGTGGTGCCATGGCAGTGATTGATGGCAATGTGATGCCCATCAACCCTAGTGAAGAGCCCCGCAATCAGATGTTCATCTGGAACAGTATTTTCTTCAGCCTGGGCTTCGACGTGCGAGAACACTATCAGGAGCTTGGTGGGGAGGCTGCAGCCCATGCTGCCTCAGTGATTGACCTGAATGGTGTTATGGCATACAGTGCTGTGGATGCAGAGGACCTTTATGTGGTTGGTACCGTGGTGGTGGATTATCGAGGGTACCGCGTCACAGCGCAGTCCATCATTCCAGGCATTCTGGAGCGTGGTCAGGAGCAGAGTGTTGTTTATGGTTCCACTGACTTCGGAAAGACTGTCGTCTCTAATGACAAGTAAGTTGGTTCTGGTATTGTGTCTATGTATATGTGTGCAGATTTATGGGATTAAGTTGGTCATGACCTCATATGACATCAGCCATGAAATAAATGTCTCTGAACATCCCAAGGTACCTGAAGCTGTTGGAAAAACCCAGTAAGCAGCTGAGAATGCAGCGCCATCTAGTGCTCAACAAAGATGACACAGCTGTGGAGGTGTGCTCCTCTGTGGAATGTAAGGGCATTGTGGGTAACGATGGCCGTCACTACATCCTGGACCTGCTCTTCACCTTTCCTCCTGATCTCAACTTCCTGCCTGTGGAAGGGGAGGAGCTAAAGACTGAATGCCAGCAACTCGGTTTTCCACAGCAACACCCACATCGCTTGGCATGTCTGAGGCAAGAGCTGATTGAGGCTTTTGTAAAGAACAGGTAACGTCTTTCCACATTATATTGTGTAAAGTGACCATTCTGTCACACGTGAACACAGCACAGCACACAGTGTGAAATTCTTCCTCTGTATTTAACCCATTCACCAAGTGAAGCAGCCAACAGCCAGGAACACAGCGCCTTGGGAGCAGTGTATGGAGATGGTATCATGCTCAAGGGTACCTCATTGGTGCCACTAGCAGGCTTGGGATTCAAACCCATGACTTTGTGATTGCTGGGTGAACGCTGAACTAATATACCTACTGACCATTTTGCTTAATGGTGAAAGCACTTATAACCTATATAGCCTACATTTATAGCTGTTGTGCAGCTTGTCTAGTTAAAGACCCCATATTTTACATTTTTCTTGTACTTTATTTTTTCACTTGAAGTCCACTCCTAGCATTCATATCACGTTATGTAGTTAAAGTGGTGGAAGAGTGGAAGTCTTAGGAGTTGCCTCTATTATCCACAGCCATCCAGTTTGAGCCTGGAATTTTGCCTTGTCTCTCCCTCATCACACAAAGTTGGCCAGTCTGGGCATTTTGTTAAGCTGACTTAACTGAATTGTTTTTTAATGTTTTCCTCCAAGTGCAGTGTGTTGTCCAATGCCATTAAATTAGTGGCAGTTTGAAAAGATGCCATGGCTGATCTTGTGAGGGGAGCATGTGCTGACCTTCACACTGGTGTTAGTCCTATTTAGTGGGTCCAATTTGGGTCCAATTTGGTCCAAAAATGCAAAACTACTGTGCTTTTGTGACTGTGAGACTGTGGTATATGTACTATGGTATATGATTGCTGTTTAATTAGCTGCTCTGTGTTGCGTCTCATTTAAAAAGCAGTCAGAAACAGTCCCTAAAACTTTAAAGTGAAGAGGGGTAAACTGACTGAAGATCAGCATATAAATGTAAAAATATAAACATGAATGATTTTAGTGACAGAAACAGCTAATTCAAAACGAACAGTTTTTACTGCTTAGTTTACACGTTTAAATGTTTAAGTTTCTACAAATAAGTTATCTTTAATTATATGGACTCAAAGATAACTTAGGACTGGACTGTCCAACTATCAATGCCTGAACGCTCACAGGTATTTAGATGTTAATTTTGTTTCTTTAGATATCTCTCATTTATGGAAGCAGCCTATAAACATGAAGAAAACAATACACCTGGATCTCCTCTGGGATGCTCCAATGCAGAACCAAACTCCATGCAGGATATGGATAGTACTTCAGACACTTCAGTCCAGGCCAGTTCTTCCAAGAGTGCTATGCCATCTTTCTGCAGGAACAATTCCTTTGATATACGCTTCAATCCTGATGTTTTCTCACCAGGTGGGTTGGTTAGTTTGTAGCTAATAATATCAGAATCTATAACGTATTCTGATTTAAACGCTTAAAAATATGTTGTTAAATTAAACAGTGATGATAAATATACATTACTTTGCAACTTTACACTTGCATTGAATAAATGCATCTTTGTTTATCTATTTGCAACATTGTAAAAAATTATTTTGAATATTTCATTCATCATAGACTGAAAATCAGTGTCTTTCGAATGTGTTTATGTTCAAGGTGTGCGTTTCCCGAAGGAAAGCTGTGAGGAGATTCAGGGACAGAAACAGCTTTTAAAGGATGCTGCAACATTCCTCATTTCTAGCCAGATCCCTGCCTTAGTGAGTGATTCTAATTTGGTCAGAATCAGACAAATATTAAATGTTCATCAATGCTGTGCATCTGTACTAACATCTGTCATTTATCTAAGTCTAAGAGAGTGGATAAAAATGACTGAAAAGTAAGGTGGTCACTTTTCTGTGCTTATGTAGATTAGAAGTTTTCTAGATCACACCACGATGCCCATGGATGGTGTCACACTGACCGAGGCTCTACATCAGCATGGCCTCAATGTCCGATACCTGGGCACAGTACTGGGGTATTTTGAAAAGACTCCTCAGAAACAGAGGCTGAACCACGTTTATGTGAGTCTGTGTCCTTTTTAGCTCTTTGTGATGTTACCATCTCATGCAATGTGAGTGATACTTTTTTTTGTCGTATTTTAGAGAATTGCACTGTGTGAGCTGATCACCAGAAGTGCAAAACATCTGTTCAAGACTTATTTGCTAGTAAGTCTCCTTCTGTGGTCCTAAACTTTACAAAGGTTAATATAGTACTGTTTTAGAAGAAATTTGTTTGCATTTACTTGTTAAAAACCTAAATAAGTAATAGCAAAAAATAAATACAAAAAAAATATGATTGTTTCAGCTAAACCATCTCCAAACCTCTTCTGACCACATTTACACTTACCATGCAATGCCTGAATCAGGTGAATAATCTTTCATGAAATTAAATCAGGGACAGTCACTGGAATATAGTATGTCCAAACAGTGGCTTAAGCACGCTGAGTATTCCTCTAACAGTGTTCTTCTAAGCCAGATGTTGTGTTATATATTTAATATAATATGTAATTATATAATATGTGTTATATAATATAATATTTAATGTTATATATATATATTTAATGATTTAAGATTCAAGATTCAAAACTTTTATTGTCAAATGTACATTAGAAAACACATTTCTCTGATCAATTAAACTCTTTCTTTTCTTTCCACACAAATGCAGAGTTACAGTTTTTATATCAAATAAGTTAATAAAGACTTTTTATCTGTACTTTGCAAATTAAAGGGAATGTGCAAAAGTTACAGTATGAAGTAGGTCAGCTGTTAAGGAGTCTGATGGCGTTGGGGAAGAAACAGTTGTTGAATCACAAGGTTCTAGGTTTCACACTTCTGAACCTTCGTCCTGAGGTGTTTTTACTGGCAAATAAACTGTTTCAAACAGTTTAGACACCACTGTTTTGGTTGAACAAGCTTTGCCATTTCATACAGACATTTCTGAGCTTAGTGCAGTAAATTCATGTTTGCCTTTTTTGCTGTCAGGCTGTGGAGCCATCTGCCCTGTCTGCCTCAGTCAGCCATTTCCTCAACTGCTTCCTCAGCTCCTCACCTGATGTGCCAGGACCGCAGCAGATGGACAGACTGGCATCTAGGCGCAGGAGCCGGCGGAGGCGGAGCCGAGGTTCAGTGGGAGGAGCAGTGATGACCTGGGCTGGCCTGACCTCCTGTGAGCTCTGGAGATCGATCCAAGCTGAGGCTCTTGAGTACTACCATTACCGTCTGCCATGGTGAGAGCTAATAAAAACCAAACTAATGGCACACCCCTGAAGAGTGGTGGTGGTTGCTCATTCACACACTTACACTGGTCATCTACAGCATCTTATAATATTATGATGTTCATGATTCATCACTGACTTAAACTACAGTGCCCAAGTGAGAAAAATGTTCTACAGTTCGTTTTCCAACAAGTAATCTACATTAAACAAGGAAAATGTACCAAATTATTTTAGTAGTTATTTCCTGTACCCCTAGTCTACACGTTCTGTGGGAAAGGTCTTTGCCAAAAACAGTCCCTTTAATTAAAAGGTTTTTAAATATTAAAATATTTATTGATCAGTGAGAAATAACTGAATGTACAAACTGGATAAAAAACATCCAATTCAACTCTGCATCGCCAGGAGCAAAGCAAAAGAAACATCACACAATTGCTGCTCATTTTTTGTTGTATAGTAAGAATCTTGTGTTTAAGATGAGTTTATGTTTTACAGTCATTGTAGCTTCCAAACCTGTGGCCTGTAGTGTCCATAACTGTCATGCAGGGTTCCTTTGTAAGAGACTCAAATGTCTTTATTGTACCTGTAGTGAGAATATAGAGCAGGCAGTGGATAAATGTGGTCTACAACGGATTACTCTGCTCAGAGAGATTTCCATCAAAACCGGGATCCAGGTAAGACAGCATCTATCTGCCTTCCACAGTAACAAGAAGGCCTACTGACACTTAATATTCTCTCTTTGGCATTGTGGTAACCATTCTCTTCTATATTCCTCACTTCCGCTTTTCCATCACCCCCATATGCTCCCTCACCTTGTCCCACCTTTATACACTCATACAAACACACCACTCAGATCCTCATCAGAGAATATCACTTTGATACTAAGCACAGGCCGGTGTTCACCGAGGAGGATGTCCTCAACATTTTTCCCATAGTAAAGCACTTCAGCCCCAGAGCCAAGGATGGCCTCTATCTACTACACTGTGGTCAGGCCAAGGTCCAGCAAGGTGAGCAAATGATTTGCAGCATATTTTGCTTAGTTACTAGGCAATATAAAATAACAATAATGGTTATTCATGTAATCCATGCATCACAGTTAACTGTACTGGATCCAAAAAAAAAAAGAAGTTCCCCAGTGTTATTAAATAATATTTTATTTACCAAACTGTAGATGTAAATATTATGAAAATATTGTAATAGTAGAAACATCTTACAAGACCTGCCATTATTCTGCTCAGATTGTTTTTCCAGCTACCAAGATATCAACTGAAATAACTGACTGTTTACCTTTTGTCTAGTATATCCCACCACTTTACAGGTGCCATTATAACAAGATAATTAACGTCATTCACTTAACCTGTCAGTGGTATTAAGGTTGTGTCTGGACCATCTCAGTATTTTCTTAATTGTTATGTTTGCTTTTATGACTGTGTTATTTTGAGATGTCTCATGGTTTAATATGAGTCCCATTAAAATAAGAGATATTTTTTGCCTGAATACTCATGTTTTTCTAACAGAGTAAAGCACATTTCACAAAATGTAATTTTACAAGCACAACTGTAGCTATAGAGTTCTGGCTCCTCATCAAACTGTAGCTATAGAGTTCTGGTCTCTAATCAAGGGAAACTGGTCATATGTCCTTGGACTTTAATGGCTCTGCTTCTCCATCACTACAATTTATACAATATAAATGATGTCACGCATGGACATGATTATAGCCATTAATCTGTCTGTTTTCAGGCTGTCTGAAAGAAGGCTGTGAAATGATTAGCCAGGCTTTGGGGCTGTTCACTAATGTGTACGGGGCTCTGCACCGGGACGTCTGCACCTGTCTTCGTCTTCTGGGACGCATTTACTACATCCTTGGGGATTATTCTGAGGTGTGGTTGAGGCACACTTTATCATATGGAACAAATCTATCTATGGAACAAAGCTATCTGTAGCTCCTCCATGTAAACTCTGAGCACTGAACAGTGGTGTGTTAGGTTTTTTCCCCTGTATAGTTGATCAGGCAGGTTTACTTATTTAATTTTACGTTACAGCTATAAGGCTAATGTTGCTAAAATGAAGCTTAAACTCCACCCATTAAAACCTTGTAAGCTGAATGCTAAAAGTCGTTGCATCATGTTAAGTAATATTAAATAAACTTCCATTTGTAGTTTCTGACATTGCATTACATGATGTCAATAAAATGCTAAATAAAGTACACATAGCTAAACACAGTAGGAGCAACTGTATTGGATCCAGAATGTTGCCTATAAGTGTTCCTAGCTGTTCCTGTTCCCAGGTTTATATGTTCTGTTTTATTTTATCAGGCACTGAGTCACCAGCAGAGGGCTGTACTTATCAGTGAAAGAGTGCTTGGAGTTGAGCATCCAAACACAATACAGGAATATGTGAGTGTGGGCACATTCTGTGTTTGAACTTTAAGTGTCAGTAGCCTTTATGTAAGAAAAAATGAATGAATGTAATTTAATTAAGGCCTCAGTTGTCTCCCTCATTTGCAGTACAGTAACAAGCCCTTTTCCTTCATTTGTAGAAACACCTTGGTCTTTACTGTTTTGCGGGTGGGCAGGCGACCACAGCACTACGGCTGCTGTACCGTGCCCGTTATCTCCTGCTGCTGGTGTGTGGAGAGGATCACCCAGAGATGGCCTTAATAGACGTGAGTAAAACCAACATGGTACCAAGCATCACTGTCTTTGCTTTGCTTGCAATAAAGTAGATTTTTTGAATAATCATTATTATTTGAAAAAATATTTAATATTTCTGTCACAATTTTAGTGAGTAACACCTTTCAAAAATGTCCATTCTTGTACACTGCCAGTCAAAGGTTTGTGCACAACACAGGTTTTTAAAACTGCATATTTGCACGTGTGACTCCTATTAACTGGTTGTTGGTGATGCAGATTCAAATTCTAGACTGTTCTTAAACTGTTGCATCTCACAGTAACGCAACTGTTACTTAATAGCTTATTAAATATCTAACACTTGTCTGGTGATCCACTTTATAATTATACAAAGTATAAAATATATTAGGTGGATTTTTACAGGCAAGTAGTGATAAATACAAAAATAAAACATTTTCTGTCTAATAAAGATACACCAATAATGCATATAGTGTACTTGTTAGAAAGAATATTGAGTGTATTTTTAGTAAATATGTAGTGAGTAAAAATATGAAAAATCTCAGTGTGTGCAAAAACGTTTGACTGGTAGTGTACATACTGATACATGTACATATACAAAAACATATATTTGTACATGTATCTAATATGAGCTGTCCTCAGGCACAGTATATTTACTGTGTATATTAAACAAAAAAAAAGTTTTTTTGTCCTTTGTTGAGCTTTAAACATTTTGCAGAAGGAGTGAGTGGGTACAAAATATAGCTGGATAAAAAATGTTTAGGTTGTTTGAGAGGGTTAAGGAGAACAAATTCACACTGAAAGTACAATGAAAATCTGTGCCTATATTATTCCGATCACCCTGTTGGTTGCGAAATATAGTTTAATTTTAACATACATTTCTCATAGCAAAGCTAAACAGGCCTGTCCAAGGAAGGACAAAGGAGGACAAAGGATAACTTTATTTTCCTCTTATATTAACTGAACACTCTAACCCTAACCCCTAACCTCTTTTCATCTGTCAGTAAAAGGTAGTTTCAAGACATTTGTGACAATAGCATTCATAACATTCATTTAAAGGCTATGTAAACACGGTAAGATATAAAAATACTATCCATCGCACTTTCTACAAAGCATTTGTTGGTATATGCTCTGTTGTCCGCTCAGAGTAAGGTTGGTCTCGTACTGCATGGCGTGATGGAGTGTGACCTCGCCTTGAAGTTTCTAGAGAATGCCTTGGCTTTGACCTCTAAATACCAGGGGCCCACCTCCCTGAAAGTGGCACAAAGGTGAGGAATGAACCAACACAAACACACCTGAAGCAATGGACATGATGGAAAGTTTTAGATGTAATTTTGATATGTGCCATTGAAAAAATCTCCTCCATTCTCTGTCGTAGTCATCATTTGCTGGCGAAGGTGTATGAAAGCAAAGGGGAGTTCCGCTCTGCGCTGAGGCACGAGAAGGAACGCTACATGATTTATAGGAATCAGGTGATTTCTATCAGGACGCCTGATGCCACTGAGGAGAACATTTATACAGAAAGAACCCAATGTGACGCACTTGCACTAAAGTGTAGTTCATGACAGTGAAAACTGGGGGGATACGTGGTGAGAAGATGGCGTCATGGTCATGAGTGTTGTTTTCCTCAGGTTGGAGAGGCACATGAGAAGACCCGAGAAAGCTCAGAGTACCTGAAACACCTCACGCATCAAGCTGTAATTCTGCAGAGGACCATGAACATGATCTACAAAAACAGTTCTGGGTCTAGTATTACTCCTCTCAAAGTAAGTAGTGTAATATGTGTGTACAGTAATCCCCCAGTTATATGCAGATCAGGAGTAGCGGATTCAGTCACACGTAGATTTTTTTTTTGAGAACCAAACTCATAGTTTTACGTGGAAAGCCCCACAATAACACGGAAACTGCAAATATCCGCCGCCTTTTTTTGCTTTTTTGTGGCAATAAATGTTTTTTCTTGATGTTTGCACACAAGGGGACCCATTCATGCCGTTTTGGGAGTATATTTGGGGGCATACTTAGGGTTTACACTATAAAAATAGGATTTTTTTTCCTACTAAAACAGAACACGTTTTTTCACTGTACGCGTGTGCTCTATGAACGTAACCCCCACGAAAATGAATTATGAATTTTTCTTAAACACAGCTGACTGCCCCGAGCCGTCTGTGGATCGTGGAGCAGCTCAATCTTGTGACTGGCATTGTCCTGATTCCACTCAGGTAAGCTGTGACTACTAAGAACAGAAAGGATTGTTGAGTGTGAATCTAGTAAACTTAGTACTCTAGTACCTACATGAATGAATTGGTATTGAGCTAAATTAAAAAATGCAAATATCCCCTGCTTTTTTTTAGTTTTTTTCATGGCAATATTTATTTTTTGTGCATTTTTGTTTTAAGAAATATATAATTGATCAATTTTGTAACCTTAACCTAAATTTCCAGTAAAACGGTATACATTTTTAGTGCTGTCGAGAGAACACAAAGCAACTGTATAAGAAAGCGCGTATTGTGATGGTGAAATACCGCCGTACTCAAGAGACAGGAGGTTCAATCCGGTCATATGTCCTTGCAGAAGAAGTCAATCTGCGAGCGTTATTTTTTCTCCTTGCTGCGGATTGGCTGCTGTTCTGTGGCGCATCTCTGGCAGCTGCAGTCCAGCATTCCCACATCAAAACAGAACATGGAGCCATTTCAAATTTACCTTTACATTTTTGTAAGTAATGTATTAAGCAGAGTTTGAAATAAAATTAAAGTATTTTGGGGGTATATTTAGGCTTTAGACTATAAAAATAGGCATTTTTTTGTACCACATCATAAATTTCAGTTTATTCATTAGTCGCCAGTACTCTTGAAACCTAACCCCCGTGAATTTTGGAAGTCGACTGTAACTAGTTTATGCTCTTTCTAGCTTCATGTTTTTCAAAAACTGGATGGTACACACTTTTAATTATTTTAAAATGTAATTCTTTTTATTTTAATGGGTTTCCTTACATGATCTGTGGTAATTAGTGATCCAGCATGAAGTTACTCAAATTAGGGACGCTTTTGCGCCGTGAAGACTGAAAACTGCGGCACATTGTACTGTTTATTATTTAAATTGAGTTATCAGTTTTAATCAAGTAATCATGACAGACCCAATCTGGAAAGAAACAGCAAAATAGTTTTTTTATTAAATAATATTTAATTCACAAGAAGTTAAATTTTTGAGTCCAGGAGGCTTGTGAATGACTGAATCAAAATGCTTTTTTACATGTTTTAAAATCTATTTTAAATCTTAAATGTATTTCCTGTTTCTCCAACATGACACTGTTTGTCTACTCTTTACCCCCAAAGCAACAAAGACCTAGAGACCCTCAGAGCAAACCCCCAGTAAATGAAGCATCATAAAGAACACAACCTGCTTTCTCCGAGGACCAATTTATAGCAGTGAAAATTAACTGCAGTGTATGTAAGAACAGCACTCACAGTGATGTCAAGAGGCAAGAGGACCGTGAAAGAAAATGCAAGGAAATGAAGAAAATTAGGGGATTTATGTTAACTGCTGGATGCAACATGTTTAAAATGCACTGGAAATGTTTCTTTTTTTTCTTTGCATGTTTCGAAAAGTCTCATCTTTGGTCTTATCGCTGTCAGTGAAAGCAAAGCAATGTTTGGAATGTTTTAGTTTGCAAAAAACTAATATTTAAAATAATTCTAAAATGAATAGCAATGAATGTAAGCCTTTTAGCACTTGTCAATAATATAACTGCTTATGCTGGTAAATGCCTTATTTTGTGTCTTTGTATGCGATTACTGTATGACTGAGCTATGTTTGGAGTCACACTAATCTTGAAGTACTTGTTTGAAAGGATTTGCATGTAAACAGTGAGGTTGCTTTTTATAGGCTACAGACCTGAAAATGCCATTAACTGCACTGTGTGAAACGCTTCGTGCAAAATGCTAAAATAAATCAATTTAACTGAAGTTAAATCGGTCATTGTGCCATTTTTTAGCGGAAAGATAACAAATATTATGAAAGCCCAAATGTACTGCAGTAAATACAGATACCTAAGTATGGTTCATTTTTCCATATTTAGTGTTCATTTGTTATGACATTATTTGATCTGTACCCTACACCCAACCAAAGATAATGATATAAATCTAGGTATTTGCAATCTAGGCCTGTAAACATGGCCATGTTTGTTTGCCAAACTACATACGCTCAACAAACATCGCAGTACGCTACAATGACAGTTCTCATAAATGTCATTTATGCCACAAAAACCAAAACATACAGTGAGGAAATCCCAAAAACGCAGTCTGAACTGAACAAAAGAGACCACTGCCATGAAGGGACTACCATAGTCATAAAAGAAAGTTTGGGTCCTGGCATAACATCCACATGAATGCCAGGACCCACACAATCACACTGGCTCCACTGGCTTGCCGTCTTCTTATGCAGTCTGGTGCCACATCTTCTACAGGTAACTGAATCACATGCTGCCAGCCACATGATATAAATGAAAATATTATTCATCAGACCAGACCACCCTCTTATAGTCGACTGAGGCACTTTCGATGGTGGACAGGAGTCAGCATGGGCACTCAGGCTGGTCTGTGGCTAAAGCAACCACACATACAATAAATTGGGATGCACAGTGTGTTCTAACATCTTTATATCATAGTCAGCCTTCACTTTTTCTGCAGTTTGCTCTACAAGCAGCTCTTCTGTAATATCAGCCAACACAAGCTAGCATTCACTCCCCACACATCCCTGCATGCATCGGTGAGCCTCAAGTCCTTACAGCTCTGTCACTGGTTGTCCTTCCTTGAAACAATTTTGTTATGTTCTAACCCAGGGGTGTGGTTCAGCACGTTTTGGTAATTTCTTTGCTCACAATCACCAGTTAATTGTCAGGTTTAGTGAATGTGTTTGAACAACACCAGGTTTTTACCACTAAGCGTGTACTTACAAACTGCACATTTCTCCACTTAATACCCATTGGAAAGTTGTTGAGTGAGCATCCATAAATTAAAATAGGTCAAATAAGTCTCTAACACGGAACAAATATTTTTGCTCCGACACTGTGAGAGTGTGAGGAAAAAAGTGTGTGTGTGTGTGTGTGTGTGTGTGAGAGAGAGAGAGAGAGAGAGAGAGAGAGAGAGCGAGAGAGAGAGAAAGTGTGTCTGAGAGAGAGAGAGAGAAAGTGTGTGTGTGTGTGTGTGTGTGTGTGAGAGAGAGAGAGAGAGAGAGAGAGAGTGTGTCTGAGAGAGAGAGAGAAAGTGTGTCTGTGAGAGAGTGAGAGAGAGAGAAAGTGTGTGTGTGTGAGAGAGAGAGAGAGAGAGAGAGAGAGAGAGAGAAGAGTGTGTGCGTGTGTGTGAGAGAAGAGTGTGTGAGAGAGAAAAAGAGTGTGTGAGAGAGAGAAACGGGCAGACAGATTCGGAGAGAGGAGACCACCTCACTAGAACACTCTCTGTTTATTCTTCCGGTTTTTATCAGCCTGTGTGATTTAGCCTGCCGGACTGAGCCCCTCTGCTCGAAGAGGTAAGAAACGCTGGTGTCCGGGGAGGGAGGCAGGGAGGCTGGCAGGCTGGAGGGCCGGGAAGGGAGGCTGGGGGGCCGGGGAGAGATTCTCTCAGCCCGCCGCGGAGCTCAAAATGGCGCCGGTGCCGTTGAAGCTGGACGGCGGGGCGTGAGAGGGCCGGCATCAGTCTGGTACCGGACCAGAACCGTGTTACCGGATCCGAAGACTCACGGGTGCGGGTGGTGTTTCTGATTCGACTCAGTGTAAAGGTTTATCGGGCTGCAGGACTGGTCGGTTGGTCGTCCTCGCGAAGTGGCTAACTGCTAGCCGACCAGTGTCAGTTCTTGGCCCAGTTCGGCTTGGCTCGACCCGGACAATATGGGTCCGGTTCCGTGTTTATTTCTTTCTCCTTCACATCTCCCGGTCTGACACAGTGCCGACATTGTAACGACCTCGGCGGTTAACTGGCCCGTATCTCGTGTCCGTGTGTGTTTTGGGTGTGCCTGTGCGTTGATTTCTCCTCCAAGCGGGTCTAGCTTTGGTACCGGTTGTCTTTCTGTTCTGGGTCAGACAGGAGTTCGTCCTACCCGGTAGGACAGACAGGGCGTGTGTCCCGGGTCTGCCTGTTACTCCCATTATTTGCTTGTGATACAGTTTACTGCAGCTCCGCATGGCTTTTTCTGCCTGAAGTCTCAACTGTAACCGTTTGAGGTTAACTATGTATTGTTAGTTCCACAGCAAATTAAAAAAAATAGAGGCAGTAGAACCTATAGAATTAGAACTACAAACATACGGTATACATATAAATATTGTGTGTGTGTGTGTGTTGTTAGTCCCACAGGTGAGAAAATGACATTTTACAGAGGGAGTAGAAGCAGCAGAATAAAAGCAACGACAGGACAGTCTAATATAAAAATGTTTGTTTGTATTTGTGTGTGTGTATATAATTATGTAAAAATATCACACAACCGTCAGAAGTAGGCAGTGCCCTCCAATTTAGCTACCCATACCTATGTCGATGACTGTTTAGTTTGTGAATTGTCGCTTCCCACAGACCAATAATTGTCTTTCTGTGATGGGAAGTTTGCCAGCCCGTCCATTTATGATGTCTCCTGAGCTAGCACCGGTCATAATGTGATTATATCCTGCGTTTACACTATCAGTGCTCGTTGGTGAGTAGGCTGAGGTCATATTGACCTGAAATAACAGGACAAATGACAGACAGCATGGGCCAAGCGTTAAACTTTCACTTCCCTTGTCAGTACTGTCAGCAGTCATATTTATATGGTTTTTTCAAGCACCACTGTGACCTTGACACCTGGCTTTGACCTGGTTGAATTTAAGCCTGTTATCAGTGTAAAGACCCTGGTGGGTGATTAACCGTTTGATCTTGGAAGTGAAGTGAAAACCTGCCTTATGCAGTGCCCTTTTTTCTCAGTAGGTTGATTACTAAGTCTATGTTAAAACAGTAAATGTTGCAGTACAGTAAACTCCACTTTTCACAAGGGGTTCTGTTTTAAGTACACCCACGTACAGTAACCCCCTAGTTTTATGCGGCTCAGGAGTAACGGATTCAGTCATGCGCAGATATTTTTTGCGAACCATACTCATAGTTTTATGCAGAAATCCTCACAATAATGTGGAAACTGCAAATATCCTCTGCCTTTTTTAGCTTTTTTTTTGTAAAAATGTAAAGGTAAATCTGTACCATTTACACTGAACTTCAGCAGTGTTAGAATGTAAGATACACAGCACTGTAATTCATGCACAAATGTTTTCTTTGGGATGTGCTTTATTTTCTTTGGGATAAGCAGGTAAATAAAGCAATAAATTCATTTTATTTACAGTAATAAAAATACAGGGCTTTAAGAAGAACAAAACAAAAAACATGAGAAACACTCGAGATGCTCTACGGGGGATATTCTGGACTGCAGCGTCACAGGGCAGCAGCCAATCAGCAGCAAGGACAAATAAATAATGTTCTCGGATTGGCTATTTTCAAACCTCCTGCCTCTGAGTACAGCTGTATTTCACCATCCCAAGATGCGCTATTCTTTGTGTTTCTCTCCACGGTACCAAAACACTTACAGTTATTTCTAAATGGAAATGTAGCTTTTCTAAATGGAAATGGAAATGTAGCTTTACATTAATTTATGTTACAAAATGACCTAATTCTACTTTTCTTAATAATTTAGCATTTAAATGTATGACAATGTCTATATTGCCACGAAAAATGCGGTGGGGTCTGGACCTAATCCGCACCGCCCCCCCGCACCTTCGTTATGTGTTTTTGTTTT
>JBBJLR010124956.1:0-18470 GCA_037577145.1 Brachypetersius gabonensis | reverse complement strand
TTGTACAGCACTTTGGTCAGCCTTGCTGTTGTTTTAAAGTGCTTTATAAATAAAGTGGTATGGTATGGTATGGTAAGAGACTAAGGAAGTTTGGCATGTCAGCCAAGATCCTTAGCAACTTCTACAGCTGCATTGTGGAGAGCACACTGACCAGCTGCATCACTGTATGGTATGGCAGCACTACTACTATGGAACGCAAATGCCTTCAGAGGGTAATAACAACTGCGGAGAAGATCACCCTCTCTGCAGAGCCTCTACCACTGTCAAGTACATAGGCGAGCTGCCTCCATCTTCAAAGACCCCACACCCCCCCAACATGGACTGTTCACACTTCTGCCCTCGGGACAAAGGTTCAGAAGTGTGAAATGTAGAACCTACCAACTAAACAACTGCTTCTTCCCCACTGCCAACAGACTCTTTAACAGCTGACTGTAATTTTGCACATTAAGCTCATTTCACACATTAAGCCCCTTTGCACACCATCTACCTCATACTGTAATTTTTGCTCCTTCATTTTGCAAATGCACAATTATTATGCACATCTGCATGTCACACTTAAGTTACTATTTTTAATTTAACTTTTATGTCTTATTCTATATTTTTATTCTATTTTTATTTTATTTAAAACTAAATTGCTTAACCTTACCATGTGTGAATAGCAAATAAACAGCAAATTATATTTCTACTTGTCACAGTGTGGTTCTGGGAGGGAATGGGTAGGACGCCACAGTATGGTTAAATGGATGATTTTAATAAAGAATAAACAAAACAATCCCTGACTCAGGGTAACAGAAAACAATACACAAGAACAACAACAGAAACTGTGAAACACAAACACAATAAACACAACCATATGTAAACACTAACACAAACACCACAACAGGATGTAAACAGAAAACTAGGCCCGTGCTCCTCAAAGAAACAAAGAAACAAAACCAAGGCTTGAGGGCTTAACCCTCCCTCGCAGCGTAGCGAGCAGAACACGTGGACATGGATGCCAGCGCAGGCAGTGCAGCAACAGAAAACTAAAAGGGAGGAACACGGACCTGCAAAACAGAGAACAGAAACAAGGATTAAACATACAAGAACAAGGAATCAAATACGGACTCAACGTGGGAGGGATCGGCTGGGGCTTAAATAAGGGAACATAAATGAGAAACAGGTGACACCAATAATGACGGGACACGATACAAACGGAACACGGAGACTAGATAGGGACCAAGAGGGGAAGGGTGGAAGGGCGCACAGGATGTAAAACGGAACACGAGAAAACACGGAAGAAAACACGGAAGTCAACACGGAAGTCAATACTCGGGAGACGGAGAGTGGAATCTACGGGGAGAGAGCGATGTGACCATCACACTACTGTACACATGACAATAAAAACTTTGAATCTTGAATCTTGTTTTTAGTTCATATACAAAGTCAAAAAATATGATTTTTTAAACTAAAGTTTATTATTTAACAAAAAATTTGTGACTACTAAAACATGCAATACTATTAACAAAAAAATAATTGTTATGGACCTTCTTGAAGTTAATTTTTTGCAGGACCCCCCTAGCTCATGGATACAAAAAAAAGATTTGTGTGAAATCAGATTTTGTATAGTCAATCATTAGTATATTTGTAATCTGTCTAACTGAGGGGACCACATTTCTGTGTGTTTACTGTATTAAAAACATAATTAGGAAGAGTGAGGATTGTAGTGTTACATGCTTCACTGGCTATAATAAAATAATTAAAGCCCACAGAATATACACTTAATAAGTGGTTATACAATTATAGACATAACAGGCATTATTTTCTAAGGCATTATTCTCCATTCTCTGTGGCTTTATATCTACAGAAATAATTAAAGGCTTTACATCTACAGAAAGTTAATGACTTAAAATTAAAACACAGACCATCCAGAAACATAACATTCCTGTCAGCTACTTCACACATATATCAACTTAATTATAAAAAAGACTGACAATGACTATAAAACAGTACTAAAAGTACTAAAATAGTATATAGTAATAGTAATAGTAAAATAGTACTCAAATACTGGAAACCTGTTTCTTCGTGAGGATGTACTGGGGCTACATTTGCAGAGAATGTTTTTTTTAATCTACAGCTTTTCCAAAAACGGATAAACCCAGTACTTACAAATATTGTCTTTAAAGTCACCTTAGTAAAGATAAGATATCAACAGCAATATAGAAGTCACCTTTTCAAAACAATAGAAATTTGGGATTAATTTTGACAATAACACTGAATTTTAAAGTACAATTTTTACAAAAAGGCATAATAAAATACAAAATTAGAGACTTTGGGAAACTGTAAAGCCAAAAGGCCTTATTCTCATGTATAGCTATGGCCTTTTATGATGGTAAAATAGTGTTATTTGGTTACATAAGCGATTCTAGGCTTTCTGTGATTTCGGCAGAGCTGGTATTCACTGTGGACCAAAGAGTCTTCTCATCCTCCTTGGTGCTTACCAAGCTCAGAATAAGTTGAATTGATATTGTTCCTGAAAATAAAGAAATTAAAAATTCAGTCTCTCAGGATTTCTATGATCTAATGCTACTAATAATTTAGTTCTAAATTTGATTACTAAAGGTTCAATTCCAATTATATTTTGTCAAACAGTGGAGGACAAAGGAACATAATTCTCCTAGTAACAACTGTAATTAATATTGTGCCTATAATGTGGAGATGTAAGACATGGCATAGAATATAATCCTGAACAGTAATTTTAGGAACAAGAGACAACATGAGAAACTAACAGAAAACTGAGGAACCTCTGTAGGAATCTCTGTCTTAGGTTATCACCACAATGCTCTAAGCAGTTTAAGGGCAATATTTTACAGTAAAATGTAGACCCCTTAAGCAAGATGGAGAATAATGTTACAGTGTTCTTACAATATCACTGAAGACTCCTGGCCTCATGAGGTTGGTCATCCTGGCTGTCTGGTAGATGTCCACAGCATTCTCTTCCTCCAGCTGGTTAATCAGGGTAATCAGGGAGCATAGCACCATAGCGAATAGAAGTGATAAAAATGAGTGTTCTTCCATGGCTTCTTTACCTTTTTCAGTCATTGCCAATTGAGATACCTGAGAAACAATTTAGAACTTGGGATAAAATTGTCTCAAGATTTATATGGAATGGTCAAAGGCCAAGAGTCAAATTTGAAACTCTACAACTTGCGAAAAAGGATGTATGGCACTTCCCAACCTTAAGGATTTTTTCCACACAGCACAAATTAGACTGGTACTTTGCTGGTGTGCTAAAGATTATGCATCTAAATGGAAAAACTTGGAGATGAAGAGGAAGCAAAATACTGACAGTTAGATACGAACTTAGACTACGGAAGTATAAATTAGAGGACGAACTTAGACTACTACTATAGGTAGTATAAATTAGTAGAAGTATAAATTAGAGTATAAATTATGCGGAAGTAAAAATTAGAGGACGAACTTAGACTACTACGATGGGTATCCTATGATAAACACTTTACTCCAAATACTCCAGACCAGAGATTCAAACATTGGACAATAAGTGGAATAACAGCATTATGTCCGGTAATAAAACATGGGAATTTTATGAACTTTCAGGAGATTAAAAACAATTATGCACTGAGCAACCAGGACCACTTTGGATATTTGCAGTTGAGGGATTTTTATGAAAAAGAAGTGAAGCCTAAGGTAAATCTGGACATAAACATTATAATTAGGACTATAATAAAAATGTATAACTCAAAAAAAATATAGAGTAATATCTACATTATACCAACAACTAATGGAGAGGAAAGGAAATACCACAGAATATGTGAAACAGAAATGGGGACAAAGAACTAGATCTGAATATTTCAGAAGATGCATGGTCACAGATTTGGACATTTCAACAATCTACCTCCTCATCACGTATTTGGAGAGAACATTGTTGAAAAAACCTAATAAGATTCTTTGTCACCCCAAAAATTATAAATATAATTATGTCTACAAAACAGTCATGTTGGAGACAGTTTGGAGCAGTAAATGTAAATCATTCTCATGTCTTTTGGCTCTATCCTGGTATTGTACAGTTTTGGGTAGATTCTGGGTTATAATATACCTAGGTCATGTACAGTGCTGTATTTACGCAACGTAACAGGGAATATCGTGTCAAGGGATATTTATTTAAAATCTTATTAGCAGCCTGTAAAAAAGGTATAAGCCTGATTCACCAACATTGAATTACTGGCTAAAAATAATGACTGGAATAAATATTATGGAATCACAACTAGATCACAACTAAAATGTATTTACAACTCTAAATTTTCAACCATGGACTGTTCGAAAGTTATGAATTTTATTCGGATAACAGAAGTTTCATGTCTCCAGAGGGCCATAAACTGACCCCCCTCCCTTTGGGGCCCCTGTGTGTCAAAGAAAGTGAACCCCCCACTATATGCCTGCTCTCTCAGCATATAAGCCACTCAGATGCACAGAGAAAATGCTGAGCCTTCGGACAGGACCAAACTTGCCACTGCTTCATTCACTGCTGAACCTTTGAATGGGAGTAAACTGGCCACTGCTTCATTCACCTCTGCAACTTCAGAAGAACTCTACATGATTCATCTCCTTCAAGATTCTTTGAAACTTCATTATCAGGAACTCAAAATTTTTGAACAACTCTGAACAACTTCTTCAACTCCTCTGAGCTCCCAGATCACAGCTGAAACTTGAACTCAACCCTCCTGAGACTCCAAAATCAGTGAATAAGTATACACACGTGTGCTTACATGTATTAGTTACTGAGTTGTGGTGCTTCATGAAGCTCACGTGACTTTCAGTTTCAGTTTCAAGTTTTATCAGTTCAGAAGCCTGTCAGCATGTGGATAAAAACAGGAGTGAGAAAAGTCTGTGGCTGGGGTGGCTAGGATCAAAGAGGATCCGCTGCGTCTTCCTCCTACAGCACTGACTGTATAGGTCCTGGATGGCTGCCAGTTCAGTCCTGGTGATGCGCTGTGCTGATCTGACCACCCCTCTTGTAGAGCTTTCTGGTCCAGAGCATTACAGCTCCCATACCAGGTGGTGATAGAGTCAGACATAATACTCTCGATGGTTCATCGGTAGAAGTTGGTGAGTATTCTGCCATCCATGCCGAACCTTCTCAGGCGCCGTGGAAAGAAGAGCCGCTCTCTTGCTTCTTTTGTGATCACACCAGCGTGGTGTGACCAGCTCAGATCCTCACTGATGTTGATGCTTAGGAATCTGAAGCAGCTGACTATCTCACCTCTGCTCCCTGGATGTGCATGGGGGTGTGGCCTCCTCTCTCCTGCAGCTCCTTGGTTTTGCTGATGTTGAGCAGCAGGTTGTTTTCACTGCACCATGATGTCAGGGCCCTCACCTCTGCCCTGTATGCAGAATCATCTCCATCAGAAATGCAGCCGATGATGGTGGTGTCATCTGAAATTTTATGATGGTGGTGGAGCTGTGTGTTGCCGTGCAGTCGTGGGTGAACAGGTGTACAGCAGGGGGCTGAGCACACATCCCTGGGGGGCCCAAGTGCTAAGTGTCAGTGTGGAGGAGGTGATGTTGCTGATTAGAGGTCTGTCAGGAAGTCCAGGATCCAGCTACACAGGGAGGAACTGATGTTCAGGTCTCTTGAGTTTTGTTATGAGTCTGGAGGGTAAGATGGTGTTGAAAGCGGAGTTATAGTCGATGAACAGCATCCGCACATATGTGTGGGGGTGGTGATGGCCTAGTGGTAGGATACTTGCCTCTGGACCAAGAGGTCATAGGTTCGAATCCTACCTTCAGCGCCACCACTGGGTCCCTGAGCAAGACCCTTAACCCCAAGTTGCTCCAGGCAGAGACTGCCCCCTGTATGTAGGGAATGGAAGTCGCTTTGGATAAAAGCGTCTGAAAAATGCCGTAAATATAAATATGTGTTTTTCTGGTCCAGGTGGGAGAGGGCAGTGTGAAGTGCAGTTGCTATGGCATCGTCTGTAGATCTGTTAGACCTGTGGGCAAACTGAGGCGGATCAAGTGAAGCAGGGAGTAAGGAAGTGATGCGAGCTTTGACAATGCGCTCAAAGCACTTCATGGCAATGGAGGTGAGTGCTACTGGGCATTATGGCATTTAGGCATCTTACATTTGTTTTCTTTGGGACAGGGATGATGGTGGTCCTTTTAAAACATATTGGGACAACATACTGGAGCAGGGAAAGGTTGAAAATGTCTGTGAAGACATCTGCCAGCTCGTGGGCACATGCTTTGAGAGCACGACCTAGGAATTTGTCCGGTCCAGGATCATTCCATGTTTTTACTTTCCTTAAGTATTTACACACTTCAGCCTGAGATATCTGAAGAGGGCAGCTGTCCTCTTCCAGTAAAAGCTCCTGAGATTGGTGATTTTCAAAGCATGTTTAGAAGGGGTTCAGATCCTCAGGTAGAGAAGCAGTTACCTCCCCCACTCTGTGGCTCTTTCCCTTGTAGCCTGTGATGGTCTTTAGCCCACTCCACATGTTCCTGGAGTTGGAGTTGCTGTAGCAGGATTACACCTTTTCTTTGTACTGTCCTTTGGCCGGTTTTATTGCTTTCCTGAGCACATACCGGGATGTTTTGTACTCACGTGGGTCCCTGGATTTAAAGGCTGCAGTCCGCGCTCTGAGCGCTGCACAGACCCGTCCTTAAGTCTAATGTAAGTCTGTACATTAACCCGCGGTTCGACATCATCGATGCATTTATGAATAAAGTCCATTACGTACTCAGTGTAGTTGCCGACGTTGTTGTCAGCCGCAGTCCCGAAAACTTCCCAGTCCGTGATGTTAATGCAGTGATGCACTGCGTTGTCTGATTGGTTGGTCCAGCGCTGAACCCAAAGTGTTATAGGCTGCTCGCGTTCCAGCTTCTGCCTATAAGCTGGCAGCAGCAGGACTGAGGAGTGATGTGATTTGCCAAAAGCCAGTCGGGGGCAGACTTTGTAGGCATGTGCATACGGGGTTTAAACGTGGTCCAGGATATTCTCACAGCGTGTTGGAAAGTTTACATGCTGGTGGAATTTTGACAGAACTTTCTTCATGTTGGCTTTATTAGCCACGATAAAAGTAGCCTCCGTGTGTAACGTTTCCTGCCGGTCGATAACATCAAACAGTTCGTCCAATGCCCGTGTGGTGTCGACGTGGTGGGGAATATAAACAGCAGTACAGAATACTGCTGTAAACTCCCTGGGCAGATAAAAAGGTCTACATCTGAACATGAGATTAGGATTCAAGATTAGGAGAGCACCCAGACGAAACTGTCTGTACATCAGTACACCACTTTTTGTTGCTCATTACACACACGCCTCCTCCCCTGCACTTTTCTGAGTCCATTATTCTGTCTTGGTGATGAATGGAGAGTCCCTCAGGAACAATGGCCGAGTCAGGGACGGAGGGGTCAAGCCATATCTCTGTGAAAAAAAAAAATGCAGTTCTTTGTGTCCCTGTGAAAAGTCATCCTGGCCCTTAGTTCATCCAGTTTGTTTTCCAAAGACTGGATGTTCGCTAGAAGAATGCTGGGATGCGGGGTGCGGTGTTGTCTGTCCCTCAGACTGACCAGGGTCCTGGCTCTTTTCCCCCTTTTTCTCCGACGTTTCTTCTTCTCCAAGCCAAGGTAAGTCACCTCAATTCACATAAAAATCGGTCTGTGAAGGACCTCATTGTGAGTTTCGTTGAACGTCGAAAAGAGTTTGTCTGTCGTAGGAGATGAGAGCATTGCAGGTTGCAAAGAAAGTAAAGAATAGCATTGCAAACATAAGAAAAACACAAAGAATGGGAGGACACTGAGCGATGGCAGCCATCCTCACCGGCGCCATCTTGTCTGACTTTCAGTAACTTTCAGTAAGCTTATCAATACCATTATCCCATCATCTTTCATGTTCATTCCATTTTGTGTTTGTGTGTTTTATGTTTGTCTCGTGTAAATAAATGTTGTCTTAGCATGACCAGCGAGTCCCTTCTTCCACTGCAGTAACGCTCCTATGTTTTTTAAATTAATAATAATAATTCAAATTGATCCAATTAATTCCCCATCTCAAGTAAAACTATTTTAATTGCGCAATTAAGAAGAGCTTTAAGGCTTAATTAATGTATTTCGCCTGCCCTAGCTTGTGGGACAAGGAGTTCATGCTAGTACATTTCTGGCCACTGGCGGCACTGGCTCTGGCCACTGGCGGCATGAAGAAACCTCCCCATTACAGGCCCAACACCGTGGCTCTGAGAGAGATCCGCCATTACCAAAAATCCACAGAGCTGGTGATCCGCAAGCTGCCCTTCCAGCGCCTGGTGAGTGAAATTGCTCAGAATTTCAAGACCGACCTCCACTTCCAGAGCTCTGCAGTCTTGGCACTGCAGGAAGATAGCGAGGCTTTACTTGGTGGGTCTGCTCGAGGACACAAACCTGTGCGCCATCCATGCCAAGAGAGTCACCATCATGCCTAAAAATCCGAGGAGAGCGCGCTTAAACTAACTGTGCTTCAGCTGTCGTGCACAGGGTTCTTTCCATGGACGTCCTGTTATTTTATTTTGTCTGTTTCTCTATTATTATTATTATTATTATTATTATTATTATTATTATTATTATGCTCCTATGATCAATTATTTATTGATTATATTTAATTTTATTTTTCAGCATCAAATGGTCAAAAATTTTTCAGTTTAAATAAGGATTGACATTTGTTTTAATGTCCGGTAAATTTTAAGTCTTTTCTGCTACAGTCTAAAAAACAATATTCCAATATTGGCAATATTCGACATGTTTTTCTTTAAGCCATGCCTTAATTTATTTGGCTTCATGCTGTCCACTACCAACATTTTTAGACACACTTTCCTTGTTTCCCACCGTAGTCACAGTGAAACCAAGCGCTACACACGCTTCATCATATTTCCTTGTCTTACCTTTCAGGATACATTTCTGTCTCTCTTCGCCTTTATTTTCATCCATGGTGTCTCTTAAGGGTTTGTTCACTGCACTTCATATCTCCTGCTCTGTACTGTGTGCTCTTGTTCAGTACATGTTCCCTGGGGTCACACACGTTCTCCCTGGCATTGCTCCGAGCCCAACAACCACCACCACAGTACAGAGCAGGAGATATGAAGTGCAGTGAACAAACCCTTAAGAGACACCATGGATGAAAATAAAGGCGAAGAGAGACAGAAATGTATCCTGAAAGGTAAGACAAGGAAATATGATGAATATTTGAGAAGGACTCCGTACTTTTAAATACTAAACACGCTTTAAAAAGGTTATTTTCTTTTTTTTGAATTTTATTTTTGGATTTTTTAAAATCTTTTTTGTCTTTATACTTTTCTATATATTTATGTAAAGTTGGGGGAACTCGAGCCTAAGAATTTCATTACAGTAATGATGCCCCATTGTTATCTCTATATGACAATAAAACTTGAAACTTGAAACGTGACTGACTTATATGATATGACCAGACTGCGACTTCACTCAAAACTACTCACCAGGTGTTCTCTTTTTTGGCATATTGCATTCCACAATAGATCAACTACAATAACAATAGATCAACTACAATAACAATAGATCAACTACAATAACAAAATGAATGAGATTATCCTTTCATTTTATTAATTTCATTGTGATCTGTATGCCAGAACACAAATAATCATACCTTGAACTGTTTTTCTAGGCAAGTCTTGCCTGTTGCTCCAGGGGTAAGAAGATATGAGACATAGGCATGAATGTGGCTGGACAATTCCTGTGTGTCTTCACATTTAATGGCCTCTACTAAGACATCATGGATGAAAACATATTGTTCCTGCACACAAGAGAGCGAGGTTACATTTTTTACTCATGTCACATGATGTGTGATAATATATGGTTTACTAGGATTAAGGGCATACTTTAAGTAATAAATAATTCAACATTTTTGTTATCCTGACCCTGTGCTCCACCGGATTTGACTTTTTAAAGCAATGCCTATGAAGGTGAAGTGCCAGCTGACAAAAGTTACTTCTATATTGAATCATATAAAAATCGGAGGCCTGTATTTTTATTCTAAAAATGTTTTATTGTATTTTGTTACTATACTGAAATATTATTTTGAATGGTTTGCATTATTATATAAATGAATTAATAATTATTATTATTTGTACATCGACTACATGTCATCATTTTTATTAAATTAGATTATTAAAATTTGATATAATGTAAATTATTTGTAAATCACTGGTCACACATCATTGTGCCATGTGGCAAAGTTTATGTATTTTTTTTAAAGCATTGCCTTTTATATCCTTATGTATGTTTAAATGTAAATACTCTTCCATCCTTTCATTAAAGTATATTTTTACCTCCATGCTTTCAATTTTATTTGAGAAAAATGTTGAGATATTAAAAAGACATTTTCTCTGTACTTTTGCTAACCCTGCCCCCAGTTACAAGGACCAAGAACTGGCCAGATTGCCATTATCTTATAGAAAAATATTTATGTTTAATGTAATTAAAACGGATGCTTAATGTGGTTCAGGTCAGATAATATTCTGTTTTTATCCCAGAATAACTACCTATGTTCCTTCAGTAGGGTCTTTTGAGGCACTTGGTTGGATCTAAGCAAGGTGAAGTGCTGGTAAGTGAATTGATTTAAACCAGAAAGACACTGGCATTTTTTCCACATGGCCATTATTTCATACAGTGTTTTTATTTGTTTTTATTTAGATTAGTCACAGTCACTAGAAGGCAGCACACAACAGGAACAGGGGGAAAGAGGGTATAAGGACTGAAATATAATGGCTAACATCAGAATAAGACCAAAAGGTGAAGTCCCATCCCAGTACATATCATAGCATTTGTAATTCAATAATCTATAATGTAATAGATTACATGAACCAAACCTTTTAGATAGAAAAATGCAGTGTTGCTGACCTCAAAGGCATCACTTTACAAATTCACTACAAAGTCAACACAACAAAAATTGTGCTACTGTGTGATAACATGGTTTCTGTTCCTTTAGTGTAATCTACCATCGGTTCCAAATATGCATAGTGTATTGCTGGTACCTCTGTCTGCACCAGGTAGTTTCTTTGGGTGTGGATGTGCTTGAGGAAGCCACTGATGTTCACTGTACCCTCAGCCTTTATCTGCTTCAGCATGCTGTCTATGACAATATAAGTTCCTGTACTTCCAAACCCAGCACTACACACATGCATGCAAACGTGCACACGCACGCATGCAGACACACACACACACACACACACACACACACACACACACACACACACACACACACACACACTTTAGCTGCACAAAATGTCTAATTATCATAAGGTGATACCCTGTTAATTGTCATAAACACCAAATACATCAGTTCAGTCTCTCTCTTATTGTTTATTTTACATTTACGGCATTTAGCAGACTCTCTTATCCAGAGCGCTGTAGCTCTTATCCAGAGTGACTTGCCTGCAGTGAACAACCATAGGGCCTGAGTCTTTCGTCTGGGCTTGAGATGACTTCTGTACAAAGGAGAGAACTGATAGTGGGTACTCAGGGACACCTATGTCTGGCCACTCATTATAATGGTATTGGACAACTGTCCTCTCCTGACTGCTAGTCTTCTGAGAGCCCTGGACATAGAAAAATAAAATAACAGGTTACAGCATGATTCTAATTCACCAAATGTATGCAGCCATATATATTAGTACATAGAATCTGAAAAAAAGCTTTTGCTTGTATGTCGGTAGGAAGATAAACACATCACTGAGTCAACAAGGACTGAAATGGATCTACCAGCCTCAGACTCCTGTCAGTTGGGTTATATATATATATTATATAGAGATGGTTGACAAAACTTTAATAAATTAATGGAGAAATTTAACAGCTGTTTCCCGACTGATGCTCTGCATGAGACAATTAAGCAGTTTGCTGCCATGGTTTAGATCCACATGTCTCATTGCAGAGAAGGTTAAATACAAATCAATACAAATATATTCTGATTGATCATCATCATCTGATAGGAGTGTCACCAGATCTCAACCTAGGTTAGACTCTTCACCACCATCATAAAAACAGTACCCGAGGAAGTATCTTTTGGAAGAATCATGAGATAACTCAATAAAACAGTTTCAGAGGGAATTAATATCAAAGTGTAAAACTGTTCTGGTGGCTTACCAACCACATATTTTTTATTTGAATTTGTCACGAGTTAAATGGTAAAAATGATAATTATAATACCTTTTTGATATTTATATTTCTGAGGGTAAATATATCGATACGTATGTTTGGCTGTAAGTACTCATCAATGTCACTAGAGATTAAGGTCCACGTTCCAGTTAGGTAAAATTCATACTAATATACTTTAACATACCTGACCCTTTTCCATTAGGTTAGTTATCATGACAATGACCCCAACATTCTGCTCCCACACCATCCTCCAGACGTCTTCCAGGCTGGCCTTCAGAGGGCCTTGGACTGCTATGTACGCTTTAGGGTGTCTGTAGCCCTAGTGTAATCCATCATATTTAGATCCATATCAACCAGTGCACAATTTAAATATTAAATACATCCTATGACCAAAGAAAGCATGTATATATAGGGCCACATTTGACTCAGTCATCTGTGTACCATGCAAGATGACAAAGCATCTGCATAATGCTTTTACTTTATTGTTAAATATAACTAGAATTAAATACTTGAAATACTCTATGTGCGATTACCTAAAATACTTACTTCGACATAGCTCGCATTTATGTAGTTTCCAGGCTTTCTGTCTTTATCTACATTGTGGTATAGCTTGACTTGAGTGTGATCATCTGGATAAAAAACAAAAGAGTGTCCCAGTGTATTACTTCATGGAGAAGAGAGCTAATGGCTGTTGTCTGTTGTCTTTCAACATGAGGACCCTGTGAGGCTTAAAACAAAATCACAGATGCTATGCACTTCTTAATGGAGCAATATATTAAAAACGGAATATTTTACAAGTCAGGATGTTGATGTATCTATTCTTGCGCTTGTCATCTGGATGGTTTGAACAATCTGTTGTAATGTTCATGTCCACAGTGCACGACTGAACCTCCTGTAAAAGACATCAAATTCTGTCACTTAAAGCCAGTACAGTTTCCTTCATGGCACCACAAAACACAGTTGTCAAAATACACCAATCAAATCACATCCCATATAGTATCCAATCTGAAATCTTATAATAGTATTGCTAGAAGTAGCAGTGTTTATGCCACACAAGGAACAAGACAAGCTAAAATCACAGGAAGATAAAAACATGTCTTACCTCATAAGAGTCTTTCAATATCTAACAAAGAGTAGGAGATTGAGAATGCAGAAAAACACAAGAATAAACATCCAGGACAAACTGACAACAGCCAGTAAAGTAAAGTGGCCTCTTATAATCACACACCTGAAATTCTTTCTCTGCATTTAACCCATTCACCAAGTATAGAACGCCTGTCACCATTGAGGGGCACCCGAGGAATAGTGTTTGTGAACGGTACCTTGCTAATAAGTAACAGGGGTACTCCCTAACCAATAGGCAAATATCCTCCTAATGCAGTTAAAACACATTATGATACAGTGAGTCATTAAAAATAGCAACAGAATAAAAATTAGCAATACCTCAAATTCCTTTGAGAATATATTGTTAGAATGAAGATCAGCGATATGCTTCACAAATTCTTTCACTGGAAGAGCTGCATGGTCCTCTGAAAACCCAAAGTCCTCATTCAAATACATCTAGTTTACTTCGATATCAACTTTTGTATGTTTTGCTGCTTGTTTAGTTGCCAGTGTTTTCAGTGAAGAAATATGAAGTTACAGTGTAATCACCGTGTATTCCACTCAAGAAGAATTTAAAAATGTTTTTGATTGGAGGGATGACCTTTAAGTGATTATGTGTGTGTGTGTGTGTGTGTGTGTGTGTGTGTGTGTGTGTGTGTGTGTGTGTGTGTGTATATTTACCTGTAGCAAGTATAGGTGTTGATGTCACGACTCTGGGTGAAGAGTTACCCTCTACATACAAATGTACTGCTTGAAAGCACTTACTGCACACAAAATTTAAATGTCATGTTACTCTGTGCCATATTTTTGTCTGTGTGTGTGAAAGAACAAGATGGAGAAAAGGAGGGTATTTGATAGTACCTCCAGTAGATGAGAATGACCACAAGCACCAGGAGACATACTATAGTGAGGATAGACACCACCACCAGCGGCACCACCATTCTCCGTTCTTGTTCAACCACTCCGTCCATTCCAATGCGGGACTGTGGACTGCTGTTGCTTATTTCTATCCATGGAAACACAAAATGATATTTACAGAGGGAAGTTTTAAAAAATATACTTTTTACACACACTGTCAAAGTTTTAAAAAATATTTTCTCCACAGAGCATACAGTCTATTTATGCAAATTGAGCTGTAAAACCATCAGTTTTAATTTGGTTTTTGTTATGTCGTGAAAAACCACCTATTACATATTACATATTTGCCTATTCAGCATACTGCCACTTAACTCTGTCTATCCACTTTCCACAATAATGTTATTTGGACGGTTTCATGCTTTTTAAATGAGGCCCAATACTGAGCAACCAAACAAATCAGAAGCAATGTACATACATCAGTCTTAAAGTACCGCAGAGAATCAAAAGCAGATTCATACAGTTTCATTACCTGTATCTCAGGAGAAATATAAAATGCAAGAAAATTTCAGAACATTTTTGTTCAGAACCTTTTTCATCACTTATATATATTTGGTGCATCTATTAAAGTATTTTTTTAAACTTTTTTAAACACGTCTGGCTGTTCAATTTAACTTGACCTATATAAAATATATTGCGATCACAAAAATATAATTTGAATGCATATTAATGTCTATTTCTTAAAATAAGGGCACATGACACCCCAGTGAGTCTCACCATAGTTCACCGGGCCTTCTGCTCACATGTTGACAGGTGCTGCCCTGGTTTGATCATTCAAACAAAGTACAAAGCCATGCTAACCCTAATCCCTAATCCTATTTTGTTTAAATATCCTGCTGTAGTACATATTAATACATAGCTGCCTGCATAAAACTGTATGTAGTATAATTTGACAGCCCAAATCACCTTATCAGAACATACTCCACATTTTAAATATAAAGGTAGGATATTTTGAAGTAAGTCTAAATTAACAGTATAAATGCAATAAAACAGACAGTTTATACAAATTATTTGCACGGATTAGAATACTCAGCCACTGCTGCTATCCCAGGATGTCATGATGAAAACAAATTATTTGTATGCCCAGGTTTTAATATTAGCCCTGTGTTCACACAATGTAAATTATGTCACTGAATTACTGTAGGCAAAAATGCATTTAGAGGAAGATTTGGGCCTGGTTGTGGAAGCTGCACCAAACAAATGGCAGAAAATGATCCAGATCCACTGATCCAGGGGTGTTGCTAGACAAAGATCTCTACTGGAAAACAGGCTACCCACCTTCCATTACCCATATCATTTTTGAAAGCCTGCTGCAAATGAAATGAGCTAAAATGTGCATTCTTCAACAATACATTGTAATAAATAAGAGTAATTACAGTTTCAGAGCAAGGGACTTTTCAACTATGTTAAATAAAGTATACTGTATGTAATCTAAAACGAATTAAATTATTCCTCAACAGTCTATCCTCCTCCTCTTCCAGCACTCTGCTCCTCATTCTCTGCAGCAGCAACATCCAAACACAATCTGTTCAAATGTAACCTTCGCAAATGAACACTGACTTTAGCTTGCTGTAAATTAACATTGGCAATAGTTCACTTACTGTACATGAACACTAACAAAAAGATGGACAGAATGTGCTCGCTTTGCTCCTTTTTGGGGTTAAAACTACATTGCAACAGTATGGAGTAGAAAACATCCAATCTTTTGTCAATATTATCAATCTAAATTAATCAAATCAAGTCAAGTCAAGAAGAGCTTTATTGTCATCTCAGCCATAGGTGCAACATACACAGACAACAAACTCAGACAGGTCAATAAAAGGGGGGAATTAACTATAATTAAACCTGTATATATTTATATGACAACTGAATCATGATAGCGGGTGACTCAGTCATCAGGAATGTGGGCAGTAAATCTGCTGCCTTCCCAAACTGACAGTTTCTGAACTGAGCAAAGAGTTTCCACATCTTCTCTGTCAGCAACAGTCAATCGGATGATCCTACATGCGGGACAAGAGGACGTTCACACTGAGCGCTCACAAAAGAACTTCACTGAACTATTCAACTTTTTGGAGAAGCTTAAGATTACAACATTCATTAGTGGTCCAATTCCAGCTTAGTCTAACATACAGCCTGAAAGGACTAAATTTTGTTGGGACCTAGCTTTTTAGAGCAAATGGCACCAACTTGAATATGGCTGGAGAAACATTTTTTTTTGAGAAACACTCAATCATCCAGTTATATCATCCACCTGCCTGCTTCAACTGCCCCCTGCGACTCTGACGAGACATTAAATACTGCTTTTGGGCAGGAACTGTCCCCGTCAAACCCAGAGGACAAATCTAAGGTTGAATACTTGACCCTAGATGAGAGCTATGATGATGATCTCTGTCTGCTAGACATACTAGAAACTCCACCATAAAAATTCTCTGAAATGCTGTCATTTATTTCCATAGATTTTATTTCTTTTATTATAACTAGTGATTTTAATATTCATGTTGATAACATTAATGACAGCACTTCTAAAGAATTCATTGCCTTATTTGACATTGCCTTATCAGCATGTAATTGGCCCAACTCACATTCGAGGTCATATACTGGATTTGGTTCTCAGGGCTCAAAGTCTGTAATGTGAATGCTATGGATTTAGCACTATCTGATAATGTCTGTGTGTTTTTGATGGGTTTATTGCTCCAGTCACTCAAACTTGATCCAAAATGGAAAGAAAACAGTATTTTAATGAGAATACCAGTGCTTTATTTATGGAAGCTATGTCAATGCTCCCCAGCATAACAGCAGAACGATCATGTGAGTCAGTTTATTTATACACACACAACTTATTTCTTTTGTGTGAAGCTGCTTTGTGACAATGACCATTGTTAAAAGCGCTATATAAATAAAATTGAATTGAATTGAAATTGAAAGTTTGATTCTAAACCTCTCAAGGTACTTGATGCTATAGCACCTTAAAATCTAAAATGCTCTCTGATAAACAGAAAGCACCAGGGAGAAATGACATGATGGTTGCAAATAAGAAAAAAAAATATTGAAAGGCAGAGAGTAAATGGAGAAAAAATAAGCTACAGATTGACTGACATTTTTCAACAATGTCATCATAATTATTATGCTGAATTGAAGAGGGCCAGACAATAACATTTCCCTAACATCATTAATAAGAATGTTAACGACACTCGTGCCCTGTTTGCTACTATGGGTGCTCTAACAAATCCCCCTATGCAGTTCCTTCTAGCATACCTGTCAACTAAAATGTGTAATGATTTTTTTATATTTTGTATCTTTTTGAATCTTAAAAAACATTAGCTCCATTCATTCATGCAGAGACATAAAATATATTTCACCACAGGTCACTTTTATGTCTGAATGTAATCCTATTAATAGCGAAACTTTAGAGGAAATTATGCTCCATTTTAAGCTATCAATTTGTGTCTGGACACTCTGTCCACAAAGTTTTTAACAGTGTTTTCAGCTGTATTGCATCTGACATTTTGCTCTCTTATCCCACTGTTGTTAAGCCCCTCCTGAAAAAGAAAATCCTCGATGCCTCCATTCTCACGGCACTCAAAGATATTAAAAGACATCTGTTTAAATACAGATGCCAGTAAAATAACCGTGCTGGTACAGCTAGACCTCGGTGCAGCCTTTAACTTGAGTTGGGTTTTCAGGAGCGGCCCTCAGATGGTTCACAACATACCTAGAAGGCAGGGAATATTTTGTCTCCACTGACACTTACAAATCAATAAAAACTGCCATGCAATATGAAGTCCCTCAAGGATCCATTCTCGGAAGCCTTCTGTTTAGTTTAGTTTATACATGCTTCCTCTTTACCAAATTCTCAAAGAATTCAAAGTGGCTTGTCATAGCTATGCAGAAGGTACTCAAATCTATTTAGCTCTCTCATAAAATGATTTTAGTCCAGCTGACTTGTGTTTATGTCTTGAAAAATAAATGGCTGGATGAAACATCATTTTTTTCAGTTAAACAAAGACAAGACAGAGATCGTTTTAATTGGAAACAAAGAAGGAAGGATGCAACTTGGTGCCTATCTTGAATCTAGGAATTTTAAGACCACAACCCAGACCAAAAATCATAGATGAGAATCTTTGTTTTAGTTATCATATTAAATCTATTACTTATTTGGCATTCTGGCATCTTAAAAACATAGCTATGGTTAGAGACTTAAAGGATGATTTGGAAAAACTTCATGCCTTTATATCCTGCTGGGTCGACTACTGCAATGCTCTGTTCATAGACCTCCCCCAAAAGACAATCAGACAGCTACA
>JBBJLR010124940.1:0-18476 GCA_037577145.1 Brachypetersius gabonensis | reverse complement strand
ACACACACACACACACACACACACACACACACACACACACACACACACACACACACACACACACACACACACAGTAACTAACATGAAGCTTCACCACATCTTCTCAAACTCCTGGTGATAGGGGAGAGGGGGGACCACCCTACCCACGCAGAGAGACGACAGTTACACTGAGTGATTACGGGGATGAGCTGTTCTAATATACAGCTCACACACACACTCAGGAATTTTGAAAACCATCTCAGACTGTGTGCAGACAGATGTGGACGGGAAACCCTTAAACTCACCGCCCTGATGAAGCGGCTATCTGTGGCAGCTGGAAAGATCTCCTTCTTCAGAGTCATATTCCTGTTAGAGACAAGAAAAATGTCAAAAAAAAAAACAACCAGGGTCAGAAGCAGAGCGGATTCACCTGTTTTTAAAGCGTTCTTATCCTGCATATATGATGTCTGTCATTTTATGTGCCAAAAACTACAAAAAATTCATTTTTACATCATAATCTTCCAGCTCCTCTAGAACTAAACAACTGTTTGCGCTCCTGCTCCTTTAAGACAGATATCTGTAAATAACCTGTGCTCATGTCAGCACTGTTTTTTTGAACATTTCATATTTCTTCCTTTACTTTATTTTCCATTACGTTTAAGGTTTTGTTTTTCTAATAATCCTATGCATCTTATTCCAATCTTGTTTCTGATTCTGACCAGCGCTCTCTTCAAGTCCATGACTGCTTTTGTTGTGATGGTCATTATTTTTTTTATTTTTTTTTTTAGCTTGAGTCAAAGAAATGCCACAGTTCATTTTCAGATGAGTTTTCCAGCCTCCATTTAGAACTGAACAAGCTGTTTGAGTTACTTTGACCTATATGTAAATAACCTCCATTCTGATGAGCAGGTGGGGCTAATCTGCTAAAATGGGTGGATACATATAAAATTCCAGATATTTTGAACTAGCAGTAAGAGTAAATGGCATGCTTTAAAACTTATGTATTTATGTACTAAATTATACATGGTTGTTTCATGATTTTGGCTCTTTAAATCAGTCTTCAAAGAGATCACCTACTCAAGTTCAAAAACAATTTTCTGGATTACACATGTTGCTTCTTTAGTTTAGAAAGCTACAAAGCAATCAAAGCTACAATGCTAATGTCAATAATATTAGAAGTCACCCGAAAGAAGAAAAACCTGGACTCCAAACATGTTGTGGCTCACCAACTATAATTGGGATCAGTGAAAAATTATATACTGGATGTTTAGTTTAATTATTCCCTTAATAACAAGAACGGCAATGTTTTCTGCGTATTATGTGGCACGTGAGTGGCTTTGTGATGAGTTTATTCTGTGAATATTCTGGTTTGTTGGGAGTCAAATGTTCTTACAAGGCTTTGCAGGTGGAGCTGAAGGCTTTCCACCAGGGGTCACTGTCCTCCGTTGAAGTGGTGATCTGGTCCATGAATTTCTGTAAGAGATGGGGGGGGGCAAAAAATGGTCATTGACGTGGCACCAGGCATTCAGTATATTAGAATTTAGGGATTTTCTGAGTTTTTCACTGACTTGTGCAAATTCATATGTGATACCCTCACCAGCCTCTGCACACCAGGCCTTAATCTGCTCCTCAAATTCCTGCAAACAAACACACACACAAACACACACACAAACATACACACCAGAGAGCGTAAAAACTACATGTTAGTTACTTTGATAAATAATTCACTACATTGGCTTGAAGCACAGATAAATAAATCGGCCCAAAACGGAGAGATGCATCAGTAAAAAAAACACAGTGTTATATCAGCAATTTAGCCTCAAACACAGACGTGCATCTGCAATAAGGCCTTAAACACAGATATTTCAGTCTAAAATAGATCTCTGAATAGCAAAAAGCATAATCACAAAGTTACACACACATACACACACCTGCAGATTGACGTTGGGTGGGATTCTCATATCAAAGCTGACATCCATCTCTGCTGGTATGACGTTGTAAGCCACTCCCCCATTCACCATCGTCATGTTAACAGTGGTGACATCACCCAGCGTGAAACACTCGGACATATCCAGCCTGAAAAATGACACGTCATTAACAAAAACGAAAACACAACGAAATAGTCTTTAAGAAGTCGTTTCCTCACCGCTGCTTCTCCCTCTCTCTGAAGTCCAGGAAGGAGTTCATGATCCTGCGCTGCAAAACACAACCAGACCTATTAAATGATAATTTCTGCAATTCTACTATTTTTTACTATTCCCCATCATTCCTACTGAAAACAGTGTAAAAAGTGATATGAGGGTTGGCCATTGTTTACTCACCAGTTTTTCAGCAGCTGTGTTCTCCACAAACCTGGAGCCATGACCTGGACTGCCTGGACACCGAACAGTGATCCCTGCAGGACCAGGACCAGGACCAGACACATTCACACACACGTTTACACCTCATTCAGCACAAGCACAGCTGTGCAATACTTTAAAAAAAAAGCTCCTGGCCAAAAAAGCTTTGCAAAAAACATTAAATACTGTTTAGATGAGCAGTGAGTATATTATTATATTTTTTTTAAAATGGCTTTAAACTACTAGCAGAGCTGTCTAAGACAATTTTTGCCATTGAATGTGTGTATATGTTTGTATTCATTCTATCACACAATGCCTTTCAAAGCATTTCATGTCCTTCAACAGATGTCCGAAACAAACAGTGACATTTTGTGCATAATTAAAAGTACCGTGATGGCATATTTAATGTGTCTCCAGTCTCATACACACATTCAGATTAAAAGATTAGAAGTAGGAACTCACACCAGGGGTTCCTTTCTCCATAAAACACAGTGAACGACTCAGTGGGGTTGGCCAGACCTGCCAAAACACACACAGTCAAAAAATCAACAGAAACTACAGACCATTTTTATTAGGTACACCCAATTTTAATGAAGCAACAAGCTAATAGACTAACAAAACTAATTCCTATAACATTAAGTGGTGAAGATGTAATTCTGAGCGAGTTTGGATGGAGAGTCAGAACTGTTCAGAGTGGTGGGGAATGGAACCAGACGTCACAGGACCTTATTTCCTCACAGAAAGTTATTCCATGAAATGGCTACGGTCACACCGCTTAAGAGGTTTCTACCAGAGTTTTGAGAAGCTTTTGTCTTTAAATTAAACCCATTTATGGTGGGGATACATGTAGGGTGTCCTGAAGCAAAATAGTTTTTTATAAAATTATTTGGTTCAGATTTTCCACTATTTTACCATCATCAACAGCCATATAAACACCCAAGAGACACATGGAGTGTCACAGTGAATCAAACAGCAGGATTTGTGTTGGAGACGTCCCACACCAAACACACTCTGGACGGGTTTTTGTGTATTTCTGTGCTGTGGGCAGTAAGCATTCATTTCAAAACACTAATGAGTGACTAAGGTTGATCTGGTGAAGCTTAATAATAAACATATACACAATGATTTACTGAAACAAGAGGACACACTTTCCCTTAGCATGTGTGAGCAAATTATGTTTTACAGTACTGTACAAATGTCTTGAGCCACCTTATTTCTTTTGGAAGCAAAATATAAAGTAATGGGGGGCTCAAAACTTTTGAACTGTACTGTATTAAAAACTGAACAGAAACTGATTAAAAAGTTATCGTTTTGCATGTTTGTGTGCCCAAAACAGAGCTTGTCGGCATGGGAACAGGGAAGTTTGAATGTAAATATGATTGATGATGCAACATACTATGCAATGAATGTCATTATACTTAAATGCAGGCGTGCACTAAAGTTTGCGCACCCCTGCTCAAAGTATTTTCTAAGAATGGATATGGACACATTTCCATAATTTAATACCCAACATCTGTTTATTTACTGAAAAAAAAGCATAAAACATGGCCTGGTGCCAAGTTTGGGCTAATTTTATAATTTGGACACTATATACTTTGGATGCTAGAAACTGTGCATTAAATTGCCAAGTCAATGCGTGAATGGGCGGGACTAAACTGCTATGGCCAGAATAAGGAGAAGCTTTTGTGACATGTGTTGAAAACTGACTTATTTTCCATATCTGGACTATATGTAATGGGGGGAGTAATGTACCATTTGAAACATTTGCAGACTTTAGGCATTTTAATACCAGAAAAGTGATTTATGGGCTCTTTAATATATTGAAAGGCATCTCAATTGTAATGTGTAGCAATAAAATTGTGTTGCTGATATGTCATGCAGCCCTACAACCCAGTGATTTTGGCCCATATTGGACCAATACCAATACTGAAAATCAGATCAATGCACCCCTACCTAAAACAAGTATGGATGTATATGTAAATAAACACGTAATATAAACGAGGTGTGGAGTAAAAGTGGTGATGGCTGGATGTGTAAAAGGGAAACGAGGAGAATCAGGTGTGTTCGGTTTATTTACCCTCGTCCAGGGCAAAGCCGACATTCAGATTCTGGAACTCTGGGTGTTTTATGAATGTCTCCATTCCTTTATGACCCCCGACCTCTTCATCTGGACAGAGAATGGACTGACTTTCACATTAAGGGCAAAAGACATCCGCCAGGATCAAAACCACAGACAGCTGAGGGAGGAATTATAGGCCAATATTCTCTGCAAACATTAGCAAGGTGTTGCTACAGCTCAGTTACACAGGTCAGCCATTAACTTTAAATTAGAACGGGACAGGCTGTAAACTGTGGCAGCCGGTACAGTAATCTGGTCACTCGGGGTCTGGAAGAAACGCCCTAAAACTAATCTCATAATGTGTTATAATTTTACACACACACACACACGCACACACACGCACGCGCACGCACGCGCACGCACGCGCACGCACACGCACACGCACACGCACACGCACACGCACACGCACAACAGACAAGAAGCTGGGCACACTCTAAGAAAAAAATAAACTCCGCTCTTTCAAAATTTTATAAACAAGGAAACGGACAGGTTTTGAAATGTAACAATACACACTGTAAGTCCAGTTTAATGGGTGTGAAAGTTTATGTCCAGTTTCATAAAAACTCAAATTTCCAGCAACATTTGAAAATAACCAAACCCTCCCAGATAATTTTTAAGACAGCAAACAGTTCTGTCTCATTTAATGGGCGCCTCTCGGGGCTCGCGCTCTGCCCTCCTGGGGTCTGCAGTCGGGGTTCCCGGGCCTCTGATGGGACCCGCCGGGTCTCGTGGCCTCCTGGGGCTTCTCGGTTTTCACTGGGCGCCGGGACGGCATCATAGCAAACATTCCATGACACTACATGCACCCATTCACCCACTCACTCATCTACACACCCTCTCACCCACTCATTCACTTCCTCATCCACCCTCTCACCCAAACACTCACTCAAGCACTCACTCACTCACTCACTCATCCACTTCCTCATCCACCCTCTCACTCAAGCACTCAGTCACGCACTCACTCATCCACTCACTCACTCATCCACTCACTCACGCTCTCACTCACACACTCACTCATCCTCCCACTCATCCATCCACTCACTCTCATACTCACTCGTTCACTCATCCACCCAACCAGTCACTCTCTCTCTCACCCACTCACTCACTCATCCACCCACTCACCCACTCACACAATCATCCACCCACTTACTCATACACTCACTCACTCATTCACTCACCCACTCAACCATTCAACCACTCATTTACTCACTCACTCACTCACACACATATGCGCACACAAAGGAATACACCTACACGTGCGCATACACACCCATATATGCACACGTATGTACACACACATGTATAAACATAGGCATACTTAGGACAATCAGAGGCACACTTTCACACACATACACTCATGCACAACCACTAACACAGGCAGTCACACGTTCAGGTAAAGGCAGAGACACCCAGGTTTCTGTGTGCCATTACATCACTCACAGTATGAGTGCATGATGTTTGTGTTGCTGTTGCTTTGTATTTTGTTCTGTTTGTGTGGCTGGTTTTGTTTTACAGATGCAGACTTTGGAGTGATTAACCAGCAACAACAGTCTTCACCTGGACCCTCAACCACCTCAACTGCTTCCCTTTGTTTTTTCTTCTCTCTTTCCTCCTCCACACTGTATTTTCTGTACCCCTGTCTGATTTGGCTTAATTTAAATCAAATAATTAAAATAAATGAATAAAAAATTCAGATTACAAGAGGGGCATACACTTTCAAGCCCCACTTGGCAAAGCAAAGGTGTCCGGCACACCAAGGCACCCAGCTTCATAATCTGTTTGCCAAGATGCCAGACACGACAGGTTTAAAAAATAATAATAAATAAATATGTATAAAATAATGGGTATAACGTACCCGTAATTCTCTAAACTTTCTGCTTTAGATTTAAAAGTTTTCATTTTTTTCCAAGATTTAACACAAGGTGAATGAACAGTTTGAGCCTTTGTGGCTCAATCATCTTTTAATACGTACTGAAAAATACTGAAAATCAATCAGTTACGTTTGGTTGTTGATTCTCATGATTCCTTGTAATAGGTTTGAAAACCAGTGCGTTGTTTATTTTTGCAAAAATCCTAGGGTGGGTCCCCTTTGATATGCCCTTTATGTAAACATATATATACCTGAACCCTGTGCGGCTGGAAAACTGACTGAACTGTGGGACGTTTAGCTACCTGGAACGAAGGTTAAATGGATGGTGCGCTGGAATCTCTGTCCTGCAGCCTTCAGGCGACGGATGGCTTCAATATACCTGCAAAGATATTACATCATAATAAATATATATACAGTGTGTGTGTTTGTAAAATGCACGGGTTGCTATTCTTTTCTGAACTACTGCAGTGTGAGCTGTGTAAAAATAACAAATGCCTCCATCTGTGTTGTGAGTGCAGTAGTGTGTGTGTGTGTGTGTGCGTGTGTGTTGTGAGTGCATTAGTGTTTGAACAGCAGCTTTTCTATGGTCTGTATTCCAGTAGTTTTACTCCTGATTCAGTTTCTAATGGATGAAACAGAGTCACACACACACTCTGCTCTTAACATCACTGTTTTAACTGTTGCAGTCGTAAAATAATGTAAAACATTTAACATTTCCAATGTATAATAAATTATTTTATGTATTATTTTTCCATTTTGTGTGGTTCAATATTGTGTTCAATAGTGTATAAACAAACAGTGACATGCACATTTTACACAGACCAACTCCCACACATTACAAAAGCAATAACCAGAAAACTAAATTATGCAGGCTTATTTTTTTCCATGGCTGTATATAAAAAATTTATTAAAAATGCATTTTACATATCAGTGTATAAGTGTGCGTGTGTAGTAGTATGTGTAAGTGACTATCAAGGTAATATAAGTATGTGTAATATCAGTGTTGTGGGGCTGAACTCACTGTATAGTTACACATTTCATGTCCTGTGTTCCTCTGCCATAGATGTTTCCATCAGCATCCTTCACAGCAGTGAACGCATCATATTTCCAGTGCTCCTGCAGGGACACATCACAGGTTTAAAGGTCACAGGGGTTCAAGGGAGAGTTACATTTCTTATTCACATATTTTTCCTCAACATCGACAGTCATATCAACCTCACCAGGAGGAACCTCGTCATCTTCAGGTTCTCTCACGTTGGTACATTGACTGTCTCCTTTAACAGATTTAAATCTGCCCACAAAGTGTGTGTGGGTGCGTTTGTGTGCAAAATTAGAACTTTGTGTGCTGATGTGTGAATTAAACTCTATTTATGTATTTCTCATTTAAAAATGGGTATGGAGGTAGCTCAGTAGGTAGGATACTTTCCTACAGACCAAGAGGTCATAGGTTCGAATTCTACCTTCAGCACCACCACTGGGTCCCTGAGCAAGACCCTTAACCCCAAGTTGCTACAGGGAGACTGTCCCCTGTAGTTAGGAAATGAAAGTCGCTTTGGATAAAAGCACCTGATAAATGCAATAAACGTAAATGTAAATGTAAAATATACAACAAAAAAATCTTTGGCTATTCGGCCACATAAAACAACATTAACCAAGCAGACACAGAAACAGCAGAAAACAATTTCCTTATTTTCTTACCAACACTTCCACATTCATGAAATTCATTTTTTCCTTATTGCTACATAATGATAAAGTTATGCTGCTGTAACTTCTTTGTAATTAACACCTCATGAAGTGCTGAGATGTTTTTCTTTTTTTTTCCCGATCGGGAAATAAAAAAGCAGAGATGTTTTTCAGACCGTCCTGACCTGATAGACTGGAACCACGTCAGTGTGTGAGTTAAGGAGGACAGACTTCAGAGTTGGATTAGTTCCTGTCCAGGTCATGATGGTCACCACTCTACCAGGACACACCTGAGAGAGCAGGAGAGAGATACAGTGAGAGCGAGAGAGAGATAGACAAACAAAGAGAGAAAGAGAGAGAGAGAGAGAAAGAGAGAGAGACAGAGAAAGAGACAGACAGACATTTTTGTAATGTAATTTCATGTTTGTTAACACTTGCAGTAACACGTGCTTATTAAATGCTAATAACACCTTTAGAGGGGCAGCGGTGAGTACCATGTGTTTATTTAACGTTTGTTAATCAACCGTTTAGAGCATGTCGGTGAGTAATGTTTGTCTATTTGATGTTAACACCTTTAGAGGATGGTGGGAATGTTTTGTATATATGATGTTAATAATGGTTTTAGTGGTTTTATGGTGACAGTGGGTAAAGTTGTATTGAAATTTAAAAAAAAACAAAAAACAACCCAACATTTCTGTACCTCTATTTTCTTCATTGGCAAACCAAGCTCCTCAGAAATCCTGGTAAGGAACTTGAGGGCAGAATCTGTCCACATAGACACACACACACACACACACACAGCTTTAGAGGCCTCTGGAGACAGCTGACCTTGCTCAACTCAGCTCAGTTTACCTGCACATTCAGCATATTCAGCAATTGCATCACCACCTAAAACAGCACCATTATCTTTCACACGCTACACCAGTTCAGCAGTACTAGTTTAAACTGGTTATGCAACTCTAAGTAAAGGCACCTCTGTTCAAGGACAAACACAAAGTAAGTTTGACTAGATGTGGTTGGTGATGCATTAAAATGCCTTACAGGTCAATTAGCAGTGAGAGTAAAAGGAGTGTTAATGAACAGTCAGTGTCAGAACAAAACCATTTATCCATTTTTCTGTTTTTCCTTGTTTTTCCTGAATCTGGAACATACCAGCTGTTTTCTACGTGGGATCAAAAGGTCATAATTGCCAAAATATCGAAACGGTTAAAAATGGTCAAAATCTAATAAAAAACTCACTTTGTGTCATTTTCTGCTAAGAAAAGGAGTCAGTATGAGAGGAGTCAATGTTATATCCCTTCAATAAGGGGGAGTACTGAATAAAAGGAGTACTGAACCAGGTGTGTGTATGAGCAGGTAAATGCTGGAACCCGGTCCTCCAGGACCAGTATGACCCCCATGTGTTGTGTTTATGTGAAAAAGTTATGCAGTATTTCAGCTACCATAGTTGGGCTCTGGGTGGACGGTCTTCAGTCGAATATATTCTCTGAACAGAGAGACAGCAGGGTCTTCTTTAACACCCCCGCCGTCCTGCATCCCTCCCCCTCCGGTCGGCCCATCCTGATCTGGCAGCATTCCGCACGCGTCCTGGAGAAAAACCCGGCAGATTATTAACCAGAATCCAGCAATAAAACATGAAGCCAGAACAGCCCTCTGCTGCATCAGCAGATCTAGATTTAATGAAGATTCATATGTAAACCTTTCCATTTTTAATGAGTCATCACATAGATATAATTCATATTTTTAATATGGTGCCTTTTAATCTCATGGGGAGACCAGTGACAAACGTGGTTAAATTATACACACACAGAATAAATACATACATAAATATACACATCCACAAACACACACACTGACAAACATGAGGCCAAAAGGTCTAAAACAAGTGTGTGTACACTATCTGCCATAATTTCGCCAATTTTTCATAAAAAGCACATTATTTTACTTTTCTAACGTACTTCACATTTCCAGGTAAAATGTTTACACCTCATTCTCTTGTTTTCTCTGCTCTCACTTATTTAGTGCAAGCAGAACGCAGCTGTGCACCAAACATAAACCTTGTTTTGTACTCCAGACCACTAAAAGGTGCGAAAAGAAGCTTCTGGTTGGAAATACAGATGTTTTCATTCCCAGTACTTCAGCTGAAATAGAAAAAAACTGAAGTGATAAGGAAAAATGGCACCTTTAGCCTGATAAACAGTAAACATAGCAGGGTTTCAGTGGTTAACTTCTCGCAAAACACGCTCTTCATGTAAGAGGTTATCTTAATTCTGTTAATTTGTTATAATTTATGCAAAAGACTGTTTTGTTTTGGAGGACATGCAGCCTAAAGCTAAAGCTAAAGCTGATTACCTTCACCTGTCCTCAGTCCTGCCCTGACACCACCCGAACTGAGAGGAAAAATCACACGTTTAGAAGATTTCGAATAAAGCCTTTAACAGACAGACAGAGGATAAAGAAAGAGGAGCTGTTTTCGTACCTGCCTCCAGTTTCACAGCCTGAAAAAACTTCAGGATGGTTTTTTTAACAGCTGCCATATAGCAACCAGGCAAAGCAGTCGATTATCGATCAAATCGATGCTCTGTGTGTGTACAGCGTTCCCCTCGCTGCTAATTAGCTTCACACTTAATTACGGTGCTATAGTCGTATTTTAATGTTTATTTGATTAATTACAGACAAAATAGCATTAAGTGCAGGATACAATGGCCATAAATCGCTCTGTCCTCTTGCATATATTTGAAATATTAGTTTTATATCCATTTAATATACCAGTAAATCTAAAATGTCTATCACTGACTGATTTGCATTATTTGCGGGACAAAAATCCATTTAAAAATATTTATTTACATTAATAATCAACGCTCTGGTATATTCTGCTTCTGTCTGTCCCTGTTTGTGTACAAGGTTCCCTTCAGTGTCGTTTGGATTCCATCAAATGGTTTTAACTGCACCACCAAAAGCCTGAGAGTATCAGAAGCTTTTGGTCCTAAAACTAAACGTATTCATGGTGGAATGATACATGCATTGCGAGGCAAAATGGTCCCCAAAGAAAAGCGATTTAGTTCAGATTCTCCATTATTTTACAAACACCAACATCTATAAAAACACTCAAGATACACCTGCAGCTTCACTGGGGGGTCGCAGGTGAATAAAACAGCTAGATTTGTTCCATTCACTTCTATGGTAAAGAATTATTGCAATTAATCACATTAAACACACTCAACATCTCCAACACGGAATTAAGAGGAATTCTGAAAATGTAAAGTGACCATTCTGTCCTATATGAACAGCACAAACCGGCTACACACTTTGGAACATTGGTGGATTTCCCCGTTAAGAGAAGACAAAGGAATTGCACTGCAATGAGAATGAAAAAATGACTGACAGAACATAGATATTTTATTACTTTATTTTCCATGAACTTCAAAGCACACTATGAATGTTCCTTTCCTCCTCTCCTGTTGAAAAGGCTGGTCTTTTTCCGTTGAATTCTGTGGTCATCTCAGAAATCCCACACTTTTAAATACACACAGCGTGTGATTTTTTTGCTGAATCAGCAGTTTTATTTAAGTATTCACAGGCTGTTGGCCAAAGGCAGACCACAATGTCCATGCACACTGAATACTGTACACCTGTTAATGGATAAAAGCTCTGACAATATAAGTAAATTAATAAATAAACAATCAGCCGATTAGCTGATGTACATTACTTGAGCCCCCCTCATTTCTTTCTGATTTTCTTTAAATCAACTTAAGGAAACAAAACGGCTGGATTTCTGTTGGAGACGTCTGGTTCCATTCACCTCCACTGTAAAGACATCAGAGTCTCTATAACGAACCGTTTCACACCAAACACACTCTGAACATCTTAAACACTGAATTAAGGGGGATTTAGGAAAATTGGTTAGTAGTCACCCCACTCAAACCACATCGAAATACTTCTGTCTTAAGTTAAGTTTAAATTAATGTTTCTCTTTTGTTCCTTATTTCTCCTGAAGGGGGGATTAAGAGAAACTAATCAGACTTCAACCATCTCCAAATAAAATGATCTATTTCTGATCAGACAAAGAAAGGACTGTTGTGAGGGGTAAAATAATTCTCTGGGGAGGTGGAATTCACGCCGCAAACACTTCTTAGATCATCGACTACATTTGGGGTGAGGGGAAAACTGTGCACATTTGATTTTTGTCCAAATTTTGATCCAAATCAGAGAAAAGTTTCCCCTTATCCTCCTCCTGCAATATTGACCTCCTGCAGAGTTCAGCTCCAACCATAAGCTCCCCCACCTGCCTTTAATATTGGGACGTGTATGACATCCTGCATAATCTGGACCACCTGTGTTAGATTAGGGCCCGATCTAAACTCTGGAGGAGGACAGTTCTTCAAAAAATGTGAGTGAGGGAGGCAGCAACAGTATAAATTCTCCTAAATCAAACAGCAGCTTAAACAATAAAAGCATAAAAGCATCAATGAGGCTCACACAATGTGTCCTTAACACAATGTGTTAATTGGCATGTGTAACGTTGGTCTTTTCAATATAGCAGAGGTGGGAGAAAAAAAACTGAAATGTTTTGGTACAATATTATGTCAGTAGAGCAGCGCAGATTTAAAAGACTGTTATATTTGAGTCTACTCTAATCTACTCTAATAACATTACTTCTGAAGACCAAAAGGAGGAGCAAGACCTCATTTTGCACTTGGAAATGGGACAATTCTGCAGAGACTCGTCTGTTTTCAAGATGAAGAATCGCAATAATACTGTATCATGGAAGAAATTTCACAATGGTATCATATCGCCCTACCTCTGATATACAAATAAGTCCATATAATAAAAGCACAGTTCTTGTAGCACCTCTACACATATTCTATATATTTCCTACAAAGCAAAAAATGAAATCCTAAGCCAGAAGAACGACTGACTTGTATGCAACATACATTTTTAGATTTTTTAATTTTTTTAATTTTTTTTTGCAGTCTAGTATCCAAGTAGGTTCACGATCGCAGTATGAAATCATACAACAGTAGCGTGTCCTACTAAAGCCTTCTCCAAAGAGACCTCATGACCTTTCTTACATGCAAGCCATCATTTATCATTCAAATACTCCCACATATCAGTCACTATCACAATCCCACAAACAACTCCATCAAACAGCAAAGCCTCAGACTAGTGATGTGTAGGGAAAACTGGTACTAAACTGGACCCAGTTCCTGACAGGTCAGTTCTGAAATCTGGAGAATCTCCTGTTCAAACGCTGCTGCTGTCAGTGTTTCCGCAGTGTTCAAACTGTCAATAATGGGTTGGATCAATAGATGGACGAGAGTGGCGCTCTGCTCATCAACAACACAAATTTTGGACCCCTATTTCTCCTACAATCACAATCAAATAGCTGCTGAATCATCTCACAGCTTTTCGTGTGACGTCTTTATTTTTTCATGGCCAGTTTATGGAGAGTGGGATCAATAAGAGTATGGAATATGTTATCTTATCCTTCCTGACTGTATCCATCCTTAAATCAGACACAAGAAAAGCCAACATGCAAAATTGGAATAAAGCTACATTCCAAATGTAGCTGTTAACTTGGAAAACTCAACTTGAGAAGGTCCCAAATACGTGAGTTAATGTGATCATGTCATTAGCCACTCTCTGTCCTCTCTGGAAAACACCGCCTGATCCCATTACCTCTTCAGGACCCAACAGGCCAGAGACTCCTCCCACCCTGGTCTCCATCTCTGGCAGGCACTAAACTCCAATAAGCACTGCTGAATGGCTTCATATCGTTCTCCACAATGGACTGTAAGATCAGAGAAGGCCGCAATACGGAAATGAGACTGTAACCAATCAGTGTTTCCGACAGGGTGACAAATTATAGCTCCAAGAGTTACTGGGTGTTCTGATGAGACGGTTATGAGCAGCAAAATCTCCCTCTGGGAAAGTATCAGGACTGCCAAGAAGCCGTCTTGCTTTAACTTTAATTAGCACATGTTTGTTTTGGGCAAGATGTTCCTATAGTATGAGTCGCTTCCCTGCTCCGTGATGATGGTTTGTTAAATAATAAAAAAAAAAAAGCCCTAAAAATCCACCCCGGAAATTTTAGGCCCTTCTAACTTCAAGACACATCTCCCTACATTCAAAATGATCTCACTACAGAGGGCGACTGGGACACCACTGTAACCATATTAACGACAGATGTAGCCTTGTTTACAGGCCAGAGCATCTGATTAATCCTGTTAGTAAACTAGCACACAGCAACCTCCTCATCTCAGAGTTTCAGGGTCTCTACCACCATCCTAAAAAGGTACTACACAGGAATCATTGAAAGCATCCTGTCCGGCAGCATCACTGAGTGGTTTGAGTATTGCACAGTAAAGCAGCACAAAATCCTGCAGAGAGTGGGAAATGCACCGTTACCAGCCCTGCAGAACATTTACCAGAGCTCTCAAGAACACCAGAGACTCTGACCAGGCTGTTGATTTCTGGGAAGCTTTTATCCACAAGACATCTCAATACAGTACATAATGGACAAACATTATTTCTCTCACTCACACATACACACAAACACTTTCTTTCTATTGTCATTCTCTTCTCTATATACACTGCAGTTTGCACACCGCCTACATGGCAGTTTTGCACTAAATATCACAAAAGCTGTGATATTGGTTCTTGCTTGGCTTGTCATTATAGAGTATATTTAATCTCCTCTATATCACATGTTAGCTTTATTACACTGTAAATTAAAAAGGTTTTACATTTATATTCTTTTTTTAAACAATCAGGGAACCGGTCAGAAAAAAAACAACAACATTTGACTGCATGTGACAAATAAAACACCCAAATCTCTTAAATCCTGAATCTCGATAAGGGTGTCCAGGCTGAGAAATCTGTTCTTTTCGTCCCACAGGAGGACGCTTGGACAATGTAGCTGCTACATCCTCATGGGCCAAGAGCCAAGAGTCAGTTTAAAAAAAGCCTGTTTCTGTTTCACTGCAATAAAACGTCATAAAAGTTGCTTGAATGAACTGTAACACTGTACCATGACATCAAATATGGACAAAAAATTTGCAATAACTGCGGTTAGGAAGGAGCAGAACATGCAGGTATGCACAAGCACACTAAGCTATGAAGCAGCACTATGACTGTACAGCCGCAGGACCCGAACCTCCAGCTACGCTCATTACAGTCCTTAAAGAAGATTAAAGGACACCCAGTTCACTACTGCACTTTTATCCCAAAAAAAATTCTCGCTATTATTCGTATTTTATAACTGTTTATGATGGTTATTGTTATTATCTTAAAAAAATCTTTATCTATTATTTCACTCACAATATATTAGTAGTATTTTATGACTGTTATTGCTATTACCTTTAGTATTAGTAGTAGTACTGGCAATTTCCTATTAGGGCTGTCAAAGTTAGAAAAAAAGACTATGCAAAAGTCTTGAGCCCCCACTAAGGTTTTTTATATTTTGCTTTGAATTACCATGTTGGTGCACAAATACTGTTTTATTCCAGTCAAACTGTGTTATCTTTGGCATACTGAGTAGATTAAATGAAAGAAATGAGGAAAAATGTCTACAATGAGAGACTGCAAAGTGCCTAAAGATACAAGGAGCCTAGATAAAGGAGTTCCAAACACTCAGCATTCAGCACCACCAGTATACTGATCACCACCTGATCATCTGGAACCATCTGCACCTGTTTCTTCACTGTTTCAGGACTTTAGTTAGATGTTCTTTGTTCTGCTTGAATGATTCATACGTGGGACACTGTGTTTCTTAACAAGCAAAAACATTAATCTAAAACTGGTCAGATTCAGGGACTGGACTGGAAATGAGAGTCTTGGAATGTCCTTCAGGAAGCCTGGAGAACTGTTCTTCAAGACCACATTAAAATACAGGTCTGGATATTTGGAAGCAAATTGTGAAGAATGGAAGGGTGTCTCAAGACTTTTGCACAGTACTGTACGTCACAAAAAGTGCCATTTTTGGGATGGAGTAACAGCCGAGCTCCAAACGTCTGTCTGAAAGGACTGTTCAAATATAAATCTCATGGACTATTGATGGCCAACTGCACCTCATTCACCTTGGATTAACTGACTTATTCAATTACAAAATGCGTTGGCATTTTTCATGTTTACAACACTATACCATATTAGTGTTCCATTTAAAGTGTTTTCAGTGCAATTAAATTGCAGTTAATGTCTGCCATGTGATTGACTTGTTAGTGTTTTATAATGATTGACAAAACTAGTACTTATTCTTCTCTATTAGCGCTATTTTGGCTATTTAATAAGCTTTTAATTTTTTTACTCAAATTTTACTTATTTTTTTCTTTACAGCAGCTTTGCAAATATAAGTAAAAATGCTGATAGTGAACTTGCATGCAGATTTTACATTGAATAAACTGAATAAAGCTGATGTAAAGCATGTGTGTGTAAAGGAATGGGTTGGAGGCAGGCGTATCTGAAGAACGTATCTGTTCACTCTCAATCTGTTTCCGTGGTCGCTTCCCTCAGGATCCGCTATCTCGGGTCAGTCCAGTTTGCTAAGGAAGTCCAGCAAGGCCTGGTGGAACTCACGGGTTTTGTCCATGTAGCAGGCATGACGAGCTCCAGCCAGTCTGACGACAGTGTGGTGGGGCAGCTGCTGCAGGTTCTTCAGAGACTGAGCACCCAGATTTGTGTCCAGTTCACCAAACACAATCAGTGTGGGGGTCTGGAGGAGTAAAACAGGAACAACATCTTCATAACGACATTTTAGCATCAAAATTAACTACAGGTGGTCTAGTGGTTAGGGAGCTGCCCCTGCGATCAGACGGTCATGGGTTTGAATCCCAACACTGCTAGTGGCACCTCTGAGGTACCCTCTGAGTAAGGTACTTCACTGGGAGAACGGAGTAAATACAGAGAAAGAATTTCACATTGTTTACACCGTGTGCTGTGCTGTGGTGTGTTCATGCATGACTATAAGGGGCCACTTTACTATTTAACTGGGTAATTCCTTATTTAATTAACATGCAAGTGAATTCTTTTTATAATAACAAGACACGTACCTCTAAATGTCTAAGAGTTTAGTAGGGGCATATTTTCAATGCACAACATTTTGAAGATACACCTTCACATACGTGTCTTTCTGCATTTGTGAGGACAGTCTATATCAGTAAAATTAAATCTAAACCTAAACCTCAGTTGTTATATTTGAATGCAGGGTGACCCGGTTGTTCCAGTACTGCTGTTATGTTTGTTATTAAATTTGTCTGCCGGCTGACCTGTATGCTCTGGTACTGCTGTGGGGTGAGGGAGCGGGTGGCCACTGGCGCGATGGGCACGAAGCCGTGCAGCTGCTCGCTGTGTTTCTGCAGGAAGGGCAGGGCGTAGTGGCCACTCATTGATGGACTCAGTAACACCGGAGCCCGAACTCCCAAAGCCTCCAGAAACCGATTCAGCAGGTCCACGCGATTCTGATCTGACTTCACTGACTCAGAGGCCGGAGACTTTCCAAAACCTGTAATAAATAAATAATAGACAGACAGATAAACAAACAAACAAACAAACAGCACGGCATGAGAAAGACAACGAACAAGAAAGAATTAAACAAATTTCGGAAAAAGGAAAACCAGAAATAATCTGACTGGTTGAAGTGTTCCATTCACATCATATCTGATAAAAGCAGTTTTTGTATCAATCTGCTAAGCGAGTGGTTCCCAACCTGGGGTCTGGGCCCCCCTCAGGGGGGCCCTGGAGATCGCAGGGGGTGCTCGAAATTTTGTCTGCACTGAGGTTACATTATATATAAAATTATATTTGTACACATTAAATTAATAAAATCCCAATATCTGAAAAACGTAAACGTGTGTGTGTGTGTTTATAAGAACAAACACCTACAATCGCTATTTATTTTTTGCAAATAAAAGTTGTAATCAATTACTTAATTCTTTTCATGCATCTAAGCAGGTAGGAGTTGGGGTTGGGGGGGCCTGGCTTGTCTTACACACAGGCAAGGTGGGCTTCAAGAAAAAAAGGTTGGGAACCACTGCGCTAAGTCGTGTTTGCTAAGCTGCCACGACGCCAAAATGACAACTTTGTCTTGAGCTTTGTTCTGCTTGAATTATTCATAAGTAGGTCACTGTGTGTCTTAGCAATTAAAAAACATTCTTCTGAAAATGGTCAGTTTCAGGAATGGACTGAAAATGAAAGTCTTTAAAAGTTATCCAGGAGGCCTAGAGAACTGTTCCTCAAGACTACATTTAAAATACAAGAAAGTCTGGATCTTTGGAAGAAAACTGACTAGGGGATCAAGACTTCTGTACTTCACTATACATAAGATAAGAGATAAGAAATAAGATACTGATATAGCAGACTAAATAGTTTGTGTGTGTGTGTGTAAGAATGTGAGTGTATGTATGTGTATGTGTATGTGTGTGTGTGTGTGTGTGTGTGTGTGTGTGTGTGTGTGTGTGTGTGTGTCTCCCACGACACACACCACACGCAA